>JAECUM010095493.1:0-111062 GCA_016617855.1 Megalonaias nervosa
ACACACACACACACAAACACACATAACCCTGTAATACGTTTTATATCGATACTTTGCTATGGTGTTGGGAGGAGTTCTAGTTTTAGGACATAACGTCCCTGAAATAGTAAAGGCGACTCCATGTCATCCAACAACTTTTGTAATCGCAGTATATACATTAATTCCTTCTCGTTCTGAAAATCGTTGTCAATGTTTCCTAACAAACGTCTATTCATTAATGCAATACCTGATGTTATTGGAAAGTAATCTTGAATAAGGTATCTAACTTTGCATTGCATCACTACATACTCTACTGCAAAAGTCACCTGCGACTTCACTTAATATTGTAATAAATTTTGAAGATGCGCATTTGGTTATAGCGCCCCGTTTAAAGAATTCTTAGATTTGTGTGATTTTACTTGTTTGATTATTGGAATTCGGTGCAATGGAAATATTCCGGAGCCCGAAATAATTAGCCAGTTATTAGGAGCAAACGTCACGGAGAGAAAGTGTTAGTGAGTTTCCATGATGCCATGGTCAGTGAGTAGCGAATTAGACCCAAACCGCATGACTGTCCGTGTCATAATGTAGTCCTTAATAAAATCTAGTAGTGTACCTTGGTGTTGTGACTGCAGTGGCAGTATTTACGGTAGGAAACCGGTAAATTATACCATGGAATAAAATGAGAAGGGACTCTGCAGATACCGTTTATGTCGCCATGGTGGCAAACATGATGTAGTTGTATTGGTGTAATGCGCCTTGGAACCATGGATTGACTGGTCTAAGGTGGCGTAGTTAAAACAGTTCCCTGTGGTAGGGGATATTTGTAGAGTTTCTACGGCGTGAACTGCTGACGGTACGGAAAGTTGATGAAGGGAAACTATGCAAACGTGCGGTTGATAGATATTTGGCAAGTTGGGAAATCTGTGGTTTTACATTGATTAGAGTAAAATTTACGTATAGAATGGACACGTCGGGCTCTCTAACTTACAACTGAAGTTGTATAGAAGTCTTTGGAAATTTGGGGTAAACTTATGACTTCTAGCGGGAATCGCGCCAGGGTTTGACACCGCTCGGTCAAGCAAAGACCCCTGGCTTGTAACAATATCTATACTAAATTTTCTGTTCGTTTACGAAATGACAGCTATCATTTACCAGATAAACTGCAGTTCACTAGAACAGACACTATCAACGTAGGTCGTGGTTAAATCTACAATGATGATAAGGGCATCATGGTAAAAGTACAACTGTATTCATACAGGCTGGATGATCAAGACATTAATGATACAAGTACAACTGTCTCCGTTTAGTCTGGATGATCAGGACATCTTGTGATACGAGCAGAACTGTCTCCACTAATATCGGATGATCAGGACAGAATAGCTATAAGTGAAACTCTCTCCGTCTCCATTAATATCAGAAGATCAGGACATCAAAGATACGAGTACAATTGTCTCCATAAAGACAGGATGATCAGGACATCAATGATACGAGTACAACTATATCGGCTGACCAAGACATCGATGATACAACTGTCTCCGTTTAGTCAGGATGATCAGGACATCAATGGCACGAGTACAACTGTTTCCGTTAAGACCGGTTGATCAGAACATCAATGATAAAAGTACAGCAGTAATCACAAAGATCAGATGTTCAAGACATCAGCGATAGAAGTACAACTGTATTCATAAAGACCGAATGATCAATGATACAAATGCAACTGTTTTCGTTAAAACCTG
This sequence comes from Megalonaias nervosa, assembly GCA_016617855.1. Lineage (NCBI taxonomy): Eukaryota > Metazoa > Mollusca > Bivalvia > Unionida > Unionidae > Megalonaias > Megalonaias nervosa. The sequence goes on from JAECUM010095493.1 coordinate 1,719, forward strand.
ATGATCCGGACATGAATGATACAAGTACAACTGTTTCCGTTAAGACCGGATGATCCGGACATAAATAATACAAGTACAACTGTTTCTGTTAAGACCAGATGATCAGGACATGAACGATACAAGTACAACTGTTTCCGTTAAGACCGGATGATCCGGACATGAATAATACAAGTACAACTGTTTCCGTTAAGACCGGATGATCAGGACATGAATGATACACGTTTAATCGTCTCCGTTAAGACCTAATGATCAGGACAAGAATGATACAAAACAATGCACATAAAGCTACATATCCTTTTTCATTATCAGACTTTATAATAGTAAAAATAATAAACAAATCTCTTTAAATTAGGCAAAACAAACGACCGGTATGACCAATATTGCTTTTCAAAATTGTGTGTATTGTCATAATCATCACATATGTTATTGTAATTATCATTAATACTCTATTGAATAACAATAAAACAGTTTCGGTGAGTCATGCCAACTTGTCTGTACGACCGAATTTCATTAACACTGAAGATCTATTTTCGTCTCGTAGAAAGATGGCAAAACAATGATATCCTGCTTGATGAGAAACAATTTTCTGCAATATTTTTCTTTTTTTAAACATTCTTTTCCCGTTAGTTTTGTACACCTTTTATTTGTTATAAAATGAAAATACTTCCAATTAATTAAGATATATTTTTACGTACATCCTAATATTTTAAAAATCAATATTTAATGACAAATGAAAACAAAATAATAGTAATAAATAAATAAACACGTATGTTAACAAAATTATGAACGAATAAGAAACTGAACGTAGGTCTTGATAGCTAAATGTGCCGCCGGCACATTTCAACCGACCACGACTATTTTGTATATTAAGGGAATATGTCAAAAGATTTTTATGTAAATTATTCATATTAGTTTCTCATAGAAATTACAAGAAACAATTGAAAGTTAACTTTGTTTAGATGCTCCATGGACTTGCAATGTTTAAATAATCCATGGTTCCATCACCTTCTTTTTCGCTGATTTTTTTGTCTTTTTTTTGTTGTCTTCTTTCTTCTGTCACTATTATTTATCTTGCACCATCATGATTTCAGATATAATTAAACTTTTATTGTACATGACCCATATACCATATATGTATGGTCTAAATATGCCTTTGTACTTGGCTCATATACCATATAGTATGGCCCGAGTATGCCTTTGTTTGAACTTGACTCATATGCCATATTTGTATGGCCTAAGCATGCCTTTGATTGTACGCGACTCATATGCCATATTTGTATGGCCTAAGTATGCCTTTTATTGTATTTCACTCATTGCCATATTTGTATGGCCATATCATGCCTTTGATTGTACTTGAATCATATGCCATATTTGTATGGCCTAAGCATACCTTTGATTGTACTTGACTCATATGCCATATTTGTATGGCCTAAGCATACCTTTGATTGTACTTGACTCATATGCCATATCTGTATGGCCATAACATGCCTTAGATTGTACTCAACCCATATGCCATCTTTATATGGCGTAAGTGCGCCTTATTCATTATAGCGTGGAAGTCGGTGTATCTTGGCTACAGTGCACATAGAATAGTCTGGCAAAGATGCGTGCCCAAAGTGAAATATGTGACCAATGGCATATTGTTTTGCTTGCAGTCCAGCCTCTCAAAAACTGCCTAATACCATATGGCAAGAAGTTCACCATGAGTTGACCTTTGAATATACTTTAGATTAGCGTATGGTTTATTAGAATTTTGACACACTAGTGTTACGTATCGGCTCGTTCAAAGTAACACAAAGAAAGAGTGAAGACAACAAGCTTTGTAAATGTTAACAAAAATTAATTTATTTCCCTAGAAAACACGGTGAAAAGGTAAATAGATGGAACAAGACTTACGATTTACGAAGAAGATTCCAAAAATATGTTCTAAATTTGTGAAAACACATAAGTCCTGTGAATAAACAGTTCTAATTTGATATAGTCTGAATCTCAATTCCGTTCCAAGATGGCGGATGAGGACGTCAGACGAAGGTTAACACAAAATGTCCGGAATTTTCACTGTGAAGCACAATTTGAATTGTTCTGTTCCGATTTAGAAATAATTTCAACAAATGTCTTTGTCCAAAGCCAGTAGTGTTGTTCTCAGGGAAAATAATTATTTAGAAAGTAGATGAAATACAGCTACCACCACTAACAACACACATGTTGTTCCTCGTACGAATGCACAACTCTTTCCAGCACAGAAATACCTTTCTTAAGGTATTATAAACTCTAAGATGTTATGATGTGACTCTGAACCACGACTGACTACGATTACGACTCTGACTAAACATTTCTTACAGGTAACTGAGCATTTAAAACAAGCTAATGCGTCATTTCATGTACACATGCACGAAGGACACCCGTGATTTCGAAATCACATCTGGGTATTACAAAAGCGTAAACAAGTAATAACCAATCACAGCCAATCATTTACATAGCTCTTTCTCACTGTTTACTTGATGCGAAAAACCGTCATGTAAAAATCGTGCTTACACGAGTCACATTTACGTTTTAAATAAATACGATGTTTCTAACAAACTATTAGACCCATGCAAACATAATCATCATCATAATAATAATAATAACATTTAGTGGTATAAAAATAAAATAAAAATGAAACAAAGAATTAGAAGAATTTAAATTTTAACACTTATGTAATTTAACTACAGGGTCGTAACACTAGAAAGTTCAGTATTGACTGACAAATGAAAGTATTATATAAGGGAAGTAACTACCTATTTTGACTTTGATTTGCACTTTTGGTCTTAGATAATGGTAGCACTAATTGTTTTCTTGTCAGCGTTTAATTATTATTAAAAATCACTCTTGAAGCTTTTTTAAAGTGCAATTTAATGCAAACAGTTGCTGATGGATCCATTGTTTGTGCTAATCTAGTACCATTTCAAGCAAAGAAACAAGCAAGTGATGAACGATGTTCCATAACATCTGCAACTTTCTTGAAAATTAAACCTAATTTTGTGGGTTCTTGATAACATGATACATTTCTGAGAAACACAAGAAGCTTCAACAGTCACGTAGAACCCACCTGTACACACTGGCAGGAACCCGCTACCTGAAGCATTTAGCAGACATTAATGATTAGAAACCATCTCTGCACACTGCTACCTTAACCCTTCATCAGAAACGAATGACGAGAAGAACAAAGCTACTCCACAATGGCATTTCTAACACGGTTATCAATCAATACCTGTCTCATGTAGAGGCCTATGGTGATTTCTAACACGGTTATCAACAAATACCTGTCTCATGTAGAGGCCTATGGTGTCGAGTTGTCTAATCATACAAAGTTCAACACATTATATGACTAACAAATCGGAGAAAATTATGACGTGAAATACAATATCATATTACAGCAAAGCAGACGTCATATGACGCGGTATATACAACAGTGTGTATTATACTCAGTTCAAAAGTTCTATCGACTTCGATAAAATGTCCATTCTCTTTTTAAGAACATAATATAGGAAAAACACATATTTGTTCAAATTAACAGCTTATTTCTTTTATATTATCTTGCAGAAAATAGAAAATGCTTATTCCTGAAAACGGACAAATAATTGTTTGGGCTCCAGTGAGAATTAATCCCCCCCCCCCCCTTCCATTAAAAGCCAGGTATAGTCAAGTTTTAAGAAGTAACGTTTGCGATAAAGTACCATTCAAACTTGGTATATTACAAAAGGAGCTTTTTACGATTTTAATGGAAAGGTTTACTGTCTGCAGATGGGGGCTACACACTATGAAAATAATTGCTTTATTGCTCAGTCTAATGAAAACCAGTTGTACAATAAGCCAGTACGGTCAGGGGTCAGTAACGTGCCGGTAAAACTTAAAAATCTACTGGCACAAGTGATCACAGTTACATCCCCCATTCTTGAAATTTACAAGCAATAACTGTATGTTAAAGTCCGTGGGAAAACGAGTGTCGCTTTGTGAACGGTAAACTTTTCAATTTGATCTTATAACAACATTCTTGTAATTATTGTCTTGTTTATTCTCATTTGTATTTCTATATTTCGTAATTTTCCTACTTTTCTCTTTTATTATGCATTCATTTATTCGTTCGTTCATTCACTTACTTGTTCTATTACTTCTTCTTTCACTTTGTTCCTACATACGTGTGATTTTTGTTTGTGCATTCTTTGAAAATTCATATTAAATTAATTTCATTTGATGTAAATGATGATCGGCGAAATCGCAGAAATTAATGGGATCTTATGAAATATCCAAATGACTTTTTTCTAAATATTTTTGCCTAAATACCTCTCTCTCTCTCTCTCTCTCTCTCTCTCTCTCTCCACATTATACAAATTATAACCTTACCAACTATATCTTTATTCTCACTGAAACGTGGATACAGAAGATTGTCTCTGAACGTTTCTCTTTTCTAAATAGCAGTAGCTCTTACACAACTAAAATTTATTTTTCGCGAAGAATGATATATTTTTGTGGATCAAGTCAAGAAGTTTTAGTAAGCCAAATAAGGGCAAAATCAATGCGTTATTTTATTTTCTTTAAAGGAATAATATGAATTATTCTCCAATCATATCCATGATTAATAATATTTTCGTCCTAACTTGTTTGTAGCGAACTTAAGAAACGTTCTTCAAATTTTGTTAGGTAGATTAATCTAAAATATTAGTGACATCAAGAAACCAGCAGCTTTAGCAAATGTTCCTTAGGACGTGTCATGCCAATGTTCAGATGACTGGTATGAGATTTTCAAACGTTCTTTATACCAATGATATTCGACAAAAGTTCACTGAAGCTATATAAGCGACAGCATTAAAGATCATTTCATAAACGTTATAAAGTATCATTACAAAGTGGAAGGTTAAACTTATAATTTCTCTTCAAGTGTGAACACCTTTGCGACTATCTCTTAATGGGAGGCAGGACAAATTTCAATGCTACACACTGGAACACGCTTACCTCTGTTACAGCAATAACGGATCATAGTGAAATATGGAGCTGTGGTTATTTATTTGGTAGACGGTCTGAGTAGTAATCCTAACATCACGGGTTTGACACTCGACCAGGCCCTATATCTATCTATCTATCTATGATAAATTTGCAAGTATCAAATTAATGATTCTGGTATTTTCTTATCCTTTTACGAAATGGTAAAATGCAAAAAGGTATGTGGTTCAGAAGCAAAAAATAAAAAACTTTAATGACAAGCATTAGAAATTATATTTCTCTGACGGGACCAAGTACTACAACCATTGTTATGAAATGTTCATACAGGCTGTTCAAACACCGGAGTATTACACCAACCAGGTCAAAGGGAGACAAATTCCGGAAGCTCATTTTCCAATTTCCTTTCATGATTACTTCCCGTTGCATTATACCACTACTAACCCTGGCTACACGGATAAAAGCTCTTTTGATTTATTAGGTATGTAAGTAGCGTCTGATGTATCATATGTATCGGAAACTATTTATTCTATCTAGCTTAGGCAAGACGTGCCTGATAAGGCTTGTGCTAAATGTATTACCGTTAGGCCAATGATTTTATTTTGTTAATTATACAAATGTTCTGCCATGTGGGGAATAATATGCTGAACAGTCTGGTTGAATGATATTATGCAGACTGGTGGTCTAATGTTTTTGCCTTTACCTATTAGTGCCATCTCATCTCTTTCTACGTGGGTTCAGTCTCGGGCTCTGCCAATGTGGGTATGTGAGAAAGCTATTTGTCCGGCCTAAGTCGCGGTACCCATTATTATAGTTATTTTATAATCGTACTAATGATGAATGATACTCATAGCGGTAGTAACTCATATAATAACATCACAGACACAATCTTTATATGAAATTGTGAATGTATTTGCATGTTGAAAACCACATTTAAATTCTGTATTTTCCTACAATGTATTTTATAATATGGGCCTGTGACCTAAATTACTGAATAAAGGATTAATATTTTATTCTCTCTCTCTCTCTGAAACACACATACACATACACAGAGACACACACAAGAGAGAGAGAGAGAGAGAGAGAGAGAGAGAGAGAGAGAGAGAATTAGACAATTATATGCAAAGGGTATCCGTTGAGCGGACTTTATTTGCCAAACTGCGGTCAGATGTGATGGACCAAATGAGATGCCAGTGTTATATTGAGGCAATGACTAGGTTGCAGTGTTTATTAAATTTCTCGAGGATACAGAAAAATGGATCTGACAATAGCTCTCCTTGGACATGATCAAGACCCGCGATGACATTCGCGAGTTCTAAGCGGCGACTCGTTGCTGGATCTGTGAAAGAGCTTTGAACTCCACCGAAGAAAACGTGTCATCACTGCCAGATCACCGGCACGTACAGAGTAACTGCACACAGTACATGCAATCTACGGCTGCGCATTTACCCTGTTTAAACGAAAATTGTTTGCACTTCATAACATGCGCTGGTACAATGATCTTTTGATGTGGCAAAGAGTCGTAACGGCAATAAGTGTCATTCCCATCAACATGGAAAAATGCGTCACATTTCGGCTGGGTCAGATGTAGTTCATTGACTAGTTGCAGTTTCTATATTCCAGCCTGGACAAATTCGCCAACAACTTTGCGACAGGAAGCAATGATAGCTTTACTTGTTGATACGGTGTTGCTTCCCCCTATGGCATGGAACTTTGCAAGCTCCACCGAATATCCACAGTGTGAGCTTCACATCGAACTGTCGTCGCTAAGAAAAGTTCTCGATTGGCACAAGTATATTAAAATGATATCCGCTAACAAACGAATTCTGGGTACAGGACCTAACAAAACTAGTTACAATATCGAGCAGGAAATTGTCAAGATCATTTAGACGATTGAGATTTATCAAACCTGTGATGCAGTCAGTTTAAGTTACAGTTCAGATTTAACCGCGGAAAGCGTAACTTCTTATAGTTACATATTTTTCCCCGAATTCGCCCTAGGTGACTCGATATCGCTTACTCCAGCAACATCATTGTATCTTCCATACAATAATCCCCGGATGACACACTTTCATTTCACCCTTGTAGACCAGGACGGTCACGCTTTGGATCTGCGCTGGGAGATCTTGACGATACAACTGTATATTAGAGATCAACCTGATATTTAATATAATAACAGTCGCACGTAGACTAGTGACACCAGTGCGTGTTGTCCATGCAAGTAAACCCGCTCACGTAAAATATTTACTGGGATTATTCACTGGAACCCTTAATGTTTTTGAGTGTCTGGCCTAATGCGTAGCACTGATCACTAAACAAGTTACAATGCGAGTCGTTGATGGCATCAAAAGTACTGCCGTGCATGGGTTGAAAAATCTGAATCACAGGCGTTTCAATCGATACGAGATCGACTACTACGACTAGCGACTCGAGAACCAAAGGCGGTTACACTTCCAGCCATGGCCACAATGCGTACGCCGGTCAATAAAATCGTCAGTAAGGTTGCTCAATGAAAGCTGGAACACCAACTCGATGATAGCAAATCTAGCAATGGGGTGACGATTACGTAAAATGTATTGGACGAAAACAATAATGTATAAACGATGACTTATGTGATCCCTGTGGGACAAAGGCGTGTCTCTGTTATGAGATAGGGCCCCTAGTGGTCTAAAGCGCTCACCGTTACGGATCACTGTCATCTCACCTCTGTGTGCTCGGGTTCAAGGCTCGGGTTCGGCCAATGTAGGTATGTGAGAAAACTTGCCAGTAGCTTCTCGTAGGTCGGTGGTTCTTCCCCGGGGTTTTACCGGGTTCTTCCTCCACCATTTATACTGGCCGCCATGTATAGCCTATCTTGTGCTGAAATATAACGTTAAACCCTCCAACAACAACAACAACTGTTGTGAGATAAAAGTATTTAGAATTGCCAGTATTATGCGTACTAGGATAGGGAACTAAACAATCAATGGCCGATAGTATTTCAGGTTCATGATCCATCATGATATATTATTCCCCGCGATGAATTTTTGACCGTTATATTGACGAAAAAACAAAATGCCGGCTGGCCCATCTACAATGTTCATTAAAGACACAAGTAATAACCGCGAGCATATCAAATACAACACTGACGGCGGCAACATCAATGCAGTCTCAGGAGACAGTATGTATTTCAACGGCGGATTCACGTAGCGTCGAGCCGTTCCTAACGCGCGAGGTGAGTTTTACTGCACTATTCCATTCTCGTTCATATTTGTGTTTCGTAGGGTTATTTTCGGACCAAAAACAAACAGTTATATTAGACCTGATGGAAACGATTACTTTGCGTATGGTTAACGTTTAATTCGGAGGAAATGGTAATGCTGAGGTATGGAAACTTTACGCTTTGGATGCCCTCAAAGTAGTATATGGGGGCGATATAGCGACAATGGGAAAATACATTACAGACCCCGCCTGGGCCTGTATAGCGACAAGATTTATAGCGACAAAATATCACCCTGGGCCTGTATAGCGACAATGGAAATTTTGTATAGGGACAATAGGAATGGAACAGGTAGGGTGACGTCACGGTATTGGACACTTGCAACAATGTAGCAAGTACCGTGACGTCATGTCACCTGTTTCATTTCTATACAAAGTTTTATGCATTCACGTTCGTGTCAGTGGATAGTATAGTATGTTTTATGCATTCGCGTCCGTTTCCATAGATTGATGAACATCAGTTTATCCTACCCAAATTATACAACCGACTAAAAAAATTTTAGGTAAGAGAATAATGTTTTTGGGAGTTAAACATAAATTATACAATCAAATAAAATTTCTTTAGGCAAGAAAGAATAAATCTTTTCGAGGCAGTGGAGTTGCCCTGAAAAGGGCCTTTGGGTTTTTCTATTTTCTCCAGTTCTTCCACCAGCTTCTTAATTTTCCAATTATTCCTTTCTTCTTCTTGTTTTCTTCTTCTGCTATCCAGTCTGGATGTCCCATGGCTCTAAATTTTTGCTGTATTTTCATCCAGTTCTTATTCAGTCTGTCAAAGTCCTCTTTCTTTTTTTGGTTTTCCTTCTCCTTTCTCTCTTTTGTCCATATCTCTTTTATTTTCTTCACCTCTTCTCCCATTATCTTTTCATAATCTCTTCTCCTTTCTTTAAACTGTCTAAGCCTTTTTTGACAGAAGGCCACTCGGTTAAATGGAATGTTTTCCAAATAACATCTGACTTCTATAACAATCACCTGTTTCAAGGTTCCCACTACTCTTACATATTTAAGTTCTATAAAACCTATCAACTTCTCCTCTTCCTCCACTATCATCCCTTGTAATTCATAACTGGCTACTTTCAGTCTGGTCACCAAGTCTTGACTGCCTGGGAACCTCCATTTCTTTTCAAACCTATCCAGCACGTATGATCCATCCATCATCCAGTACCAACTGTCTTTTAATTGATTAAATACATCTATCTTGATAGGTGTTGACTAGTCAACGTGGGTAACCAGATTGCCGGGCGTTTCGCGTTATATACGTCAAGCACTGACGTGAACGTAAACATCCCTTACACTCACTTCACATATTATATACTATCCACACAAATGAACGCGAATGCATAAAACATACACACTATACTATCCACACAAACGGGAAGAGAAAAAAACACACACCATACCTACTATTCACACAAACGTACGCGAAGGCATAAAACATACCATATCTACTATAATAATAATAATAATAATAATAATGAGGACTTTGTATAGCGCCTAATCTTTAGAAGCTCTAAGCGCTTTACAACATTTGACAACACTTAAAAACATATATAATGATATGATTACAAAATTAAAAACAAACACCACGAAAGTAGAAACAGAAAATATGCTGTAAATATTTAAGGCAAGGATACATTATTAGGTCTTTAAGTCTGTTCTTGCAGTTGAAATAAGTGAGTTTTAAGAGCGCTCTTGAATGAGATCACTGTGTCTTTGTGTCTAAGTTCAGTGGGCAATTTGTTTCACGTTTCTGGGCCCTGGTATGCAAAAGAGCGTTGTCCATATGATTTCATTTTCATAGTGGGAATAATGAGAATACGAGTGTCAGAAGAGGAGCGTAAGCATCTTACAGGTGTGTACACATGGGTGAGGTCAGATAGGTATGTTGGACTGGAGCCCGTCAGTGAAACGTAGCACAGAGAACAAATTTTGTGTTTAATTCTGGATCGTATGGATAGCCAGTGTAGGGTATAGAGCAGGGCAGAGGCATGCTCTGATCGTGGTACTATAAGGACGATCCGAGCAGCTGTATTTTGAACTTTTTGAAGTTTCTGAAGTAGATATTGAGACGAACCAGACAGAATTGAGTTACAATAGTCCAGTCTTGAAAGTACTAAGGAACACACAAGTGTTTTAGTGGCATCAACTGAAAGATACTTGCGAATGGAACTGATTCGTCTCAGCTCAAGATATGCAGCCTTGCATATGTTCATGACATGTTGGTGCAACGAGAGAGTACTGTCGAGAGTGACACCGAGGTTTTGTACTGACTGTGTGAATTTAATATTGGTGTTGCTGATATTTATTGTCTGAGGTAAAGGATGTGAATGAGAAAGTCTTTGTGTTGTAATCAGGATGGCTTCAGTTTTATCATCATTTATCTGCAGCTTGTTACATGTCATCCATGATTTCACATCGGAAATGCACCTCTCTACGCCTTGGATGGTAGCTTCAACTTCAGCTGGATGACTAGATTTTTGTATATTTGGATGTCATCAGCATACAATTGGTGAGACACTGGATGATGATCTATGACACTTGAGAGTGGCTGAGTGTATAGAATGAAGAGAACGGGTCCAAGAACAGACCCCTGTGGAACACCACAACATAGATCAACTGGGCTGGAGTGTTTTCCATTTGCGGACACAATTTGTGTCCTGTTGACCAAGTAGGATTTGAACCATAGTAAGGCCGTATCATGAATGCCAAATACATGCTGGAGACGGTGAAGTAATATATCATGGTCTATAGTGTCAAATGCTGCAGACAAGTCAAGGAGAGTGAGGACTGTAATCTTTCCGCCATCCAAGGCAGAGAGAAGGTCACTGACTACTTTCAGAAGAGTAGTTTCAGTACTGTGGCAAGGGCGATATGCAGACTGTACATTGCTAAAAAGACTGTTTGAATTCAGATGAGATATAAGTTGGAATAGAACAACTTTTGACATGAATGGGAGATTAGAAACTGGGCGGTAGTTCTTTAAATCATTATGGTCGAGTGTTGGTTTCTACAACAGAGGCTTTACAATGGCAGATTAAGACGAAAACATCGCCCTCTTTTACGAGGGAGTGAGGGTACTGATTGTTTCGCAAATATTGCACACTTCACACCACGTCATCTAAAATATTATAGTTGCAATAAATTTCTTGATCAATTTCACATCGATATTGATATCTCGTTGCACATGACGCCTCAAATTTTGCCAAATGTTAGGATCGAAATAGCAACCGTATTCCACGAGGGAGTGAATGCGACGTCAATGCCAAGTTCAACCAGGGCTTCGCGCCGTGGAATGGGTAGCTGGACGCATACGGTAGATTTTCACTACTTTGGTTTTTTGCCGGGACACCGTATCGCTGAAAAACACCGACTGCTTCTCAGCGGACGTAGGTAAGGTCACGCTCTCGAATATTGCCCTGTGGATGCCGGCAATGACGCCAGCGCTGGAGGTCAAAACCAGTATGCTTAACTTCATGCGAGAAGGAAACAGCACCATGTCATTATAGACTATGGTTACAAACACGCAACAGAGCGCGATCTCTGGTCAGTTATCCTGGCAAATCGCCGCTCAGCGGGGCATCTCCGCACCCCGACACGTCTTCGCTGTCCTCCAGCTCTCGGTGCGAGAGAATACCCAGCAGCGCAATACGATAGTGTTCGACATGCTTGGCGTCATGGAGGTGAGCCTGCGCCTCAACGGCCACCAGAGCCAACCGGGAAATCTTTCTAGACAACGCGACCAACATAGTGGATCGCGTTTACCGTCAGATTCTAACATTTATGGACCACAACCAAGATACAGGGCTGCAGATCAGACAGAAGGACTTTGCCGGATCTCGACCTGATTAAGCAGTCGGTCTTGGATATGTTCAAGGTTAGGGTCCGCCCCGGGCATAAGCTACCAAGCCTTGGCTCTCATTCTTTCTGTCAAAACGATGATGCTCAAGGCAGCTGTGGAAAGAATGAGGATGATCGAGGCAACGCCAGATTATACAACTTAATCACAAAGTATATACGCTTTAGCTCTATGCCTCACGAACGACATATTGTGTCCCGGACCGAAACCCCAATAGATAAGCTAGTCAATGGAGGTCCCACTGCGGTTGAACACCAAGAGTTCCAGGCAGGGTCATCGTTTTATGTTCCGAGCGGCCTGCATGGCCAGGCGCGGTGTCAGTTTTAATCATACCGTCTCAGCCCTTCTAGCGATCGCACAAAGGCGAAGCCATCAAGCCCTAGCAGGCGATAGCAATTCTGCAGCCCTTAGCACTATCAGAGCAGCTGGGTACCTGGTAGCCGCCCGTCAAAAGAAAAGGTCGAGGCCTTTGACTTGCGTGGCTTCAGAGAGGGTTTTTTCCAACTTTGACCTGCTGAGGCTCCTTATGCTCCTAAAGAATTTCATAGGCTTCAGCATTCGAGACAGTCTGTATCGCCTGCCGGGGCGAAGCGGGCACTCGACAGTACGCAGAACTGCGGGACTAACCGTGTGTCGTTCCTGGACCTGTTTCCCCATTTCGCGAAGGTACGAATACCTTTGATCCTGGACCCCACCTATTGGTAGTCAGTCACCAGATCCATTAAAAATTAATTTGGTTAGATTTAACCACCATGACGGACCTTTAAATACACACAGAAGCAGATGACCTTAAATATTACTAAATATTTTTATGTATTTAAAATGCACAGAAATGAAACCCCCACTCCACAAGAAAGAAGGAAACAATGGTGAAACAGATGTTTATTTTGTTAATTTACTTCTACAAAAATGATCCAGATCAATGATGAAATGACGGCAAATCTACTAAAACACACATTGAAGACAAGTTTTTTTAAAGGACTCGAAAAATAAAATTTTTGCGAAATGTTTGGGGAAAATATTTAATTAGTTAAAGACGATATCACAAAATTCTGTTACGACATACTCTAGAATCACATATTTGTGACATAAGACATAAACTAGGATCATATTTTTGACATAAGACATAAACTAGGATCATATTTGTGACATAAGACATAAACTAGGATCATATTTGTGACCTAAAACAAACACTAGATTCACGTAATTTTAACATAAAACAATAAGAAACTACTTTTATTATGCGGTAACATCGTTCCAAATAGACAGTTTTTATTTTATTTTCCAGATGTTCTATGGTGTATATTCACCATCGAGCATTTAGAAAATAACGTAGTAAGAATTACATTGTTAAGTAAACTACTCGACCTGTTAAAACTAGTACAAAGGAACTATATTTTGCCAGCTGATTTACAGCAGGAATACTAGAATGGAATTTATTTTTTTTTGAGTAAAGCAAAGTAGTTACCTCCCTTATACCATACTTGATACTATGCAGAGATTGCCAATATTCGGTTTAACAATTTGTCCGTGTTTTTCCTTATCGCAGTCATGGTACATATTTCGATCCACCCTCACCCCCTTTTAAATGGCTTCATAAACCTTAATAGCACACGCGCTTGTGCGCGTGTGTGTATCAGGATAACCGTTCATGGTTATACAGGTTTGATTTTGATCCATTATCGATAGATTTGTTTTGAAAAGGCCGTTTATTACATAAACACTATGAAAAAAATGACTGAAAGATGAAATTGTAAACGTTCTCAATTTGATCCTTTCTACCGTTTTGCCGTTTTGCGCCATGCCACACTTTATCACACGTGCCGCTTGACATATGTGTGTGAGATTTTTACCAATTTTTCAGTCATATCCCTACGATGTCTGCAGTGTGGCAGTTTATAGTGATGTCTAGCACTGGGGCATCATGCCGCAGACATGCAGCACGATGTCCCCGACAGTCACATTATCCTGACATAAGGCCGACCAGTCCTAACACTAACCTCTTAATGGTGAGCGCCTAGCGAGGCAGTTGTTAGTACCATTTTTACAAGTCTTTGGTATTACTCGGCCGGGGTTGAATCCGCGACCTCTCGCATCTGAGGCGAATGCTCTAACCACTAGGCCACTGGAGCGGTTCACATATTTATATATATGGAAGTAATCATCTTTGATTAATGATGTACATAATTTCATGCGTTTGTAATACTCACCGAATATATGGGGCTGTAGTATACTCTTAGCGGATAATTGTTTTGTTGTACTGCCATTAGCTGGGAAATACTTTTCATCTATGACAGTAATTTCTAGACTCGGGAAAGTTTTTAAGTAAACAAACCTTTTCACCAGACGTCATATGCTGAGGATTATCGTCAAATAGATTTTTTGTGTTTAAATATAATTTACTTGATTGCGTTATTTGGCCTCATCCCTGACATGATCATTACAAACTATCATAAAAAATGACCGCCGCTTGTACAATGACATCATTTGTCGACGAAAAACGTCTTGCACTGCTCGTATACTGAATCCATAGTTTCTGTCTTTGCATTGAATCTTTTTTGTAATGTTAGAAAAATTTCATTGCTCTGGTAATATAATCCAAGAAACAAATACCTTAATAAAGTTTGCTATCAATATCCGTCTATAAATACAAATTGTATCTCTCATGAGTCCTAATAATATTTTGATGATGATAAATCGTTCTTACCAATTTGGTTTTTGTTTTAGACAGTCTTTTATAGCTCATACCAATGATATACTTAGTGATAGTAACACCTTTTAATATCATACTCATATTATTTTTAGGAATTATGTATGTATGCTCATGTTGAACACCATATTTAATTTCTGTACACCATCGCACACACAACATTTACTTGTATTGTATTTTGTAATATGGACCGGTGGCCTAATTACTGAAAAAAACATTATTATTATTATTATTATTATCCCAGGATATGCTCGTAAATTCTTTAAAAATACTATATGCATCAATCTGTGAATTTTTGGCCATTTATATAATATACTGTGATTGTCAGATATAATTTTCCACACAATCTCAGCCACAGTCAATATAGCTCCACAATATTATCAGTGGAATATTATGCACATAATATAATGGTGATCAATAATTATATTCCAGCAGTAGTACATTTAGTCGGGAATCTCAACATATTTAGTATAGTCACAATCAGTAATATAGACCTGACTGCCAGAAAGGGAATCTCAACATATTTAGTATAGTCACAATCAGTAATATAGACATGACTGCCAGAAAGGGAATCTCAACATATTTAGTATAGTCACAATCAGTAATATAGACCTGACTGCCACAAAGGGAATCTCAACATATTTAGTATAGTCACAATCAGTAATATAGACCTGACTGCCAGAAAGGGAATCTCAACATATTTAGTATAGTCACAATCAGTAATATAGACCTGACTGCCAGAAAAGGGAATCTCAACATATTTAGTATAGTCACAATCAGTAATATAGACCTGACTGCTAGAAAGGGAATCTCAACATATTTAATATAGTCACAATCAGTAATATAGACCTGACTGCCAGAAGATTTTGTTTTGTAAAATCGTTAACATAGCCAATGCTCACCGGTAATGAAAATCGAGTCAAAGTTGTGTACAATGCCAGATATTTAGCTCCACTCGTAAGCTGCGAAACTATTATGGATGTCCTATACGCTGTCTTTTACTTCGTCTCACTGACAAACTGTTAAGATATTTAGTTTGTTAAAGAAGGTCATGGGTATAGAAGGAATTGGTCTATCTCAGCTATCAAAATCTAAAAGCCCGATAGTGATACTACTCACTCAGACATTTTAATATTTATAGCCTTTTAAGTGCAATTTCAAACTTAAAACAGGTATTTAAACATGTAAATTAAATTAAAAGTTCAGATGATAATAAACCTTAATTCTAAATTATAGACAGCACAATTAGGCAATCAATGACATTTTATCATTTAAGACAACAGGGAGTGTGGATCTGTGCAGTTTATAGCATTTGATCCATTAGTGGTGAAATATAATAGCTAATTTATATATATATATATATATATATATATATATATATATATATATATATATATATATATATATGGATCTTCCCTAATTTCTTAACACTGAGAATTCGCTAGATATACGTGTTCAATAATTTGAGATAGTAACAATTCTTTTTAATGCCTGTATGGATTGTGTTTTATAGTGCATTGCATAATGAACTAATATTCGGTTGGAAAGGCTTACTGATAAGTCATGCACATGTTAAAGAAAAAAAACCATGCATGTGTAAATTTAGATTTTCGTTTTCGCTAAGCTGAAAATATGACATGTTTCTAAGTTTCCAAACTGTGGAGTTTTGACAACAATCTCTCCATCTATGGATATACTTTGGAATTGTAATGCTTTTGAATAGCAATTACTAGCAGGAAAAATTGATTACACAGTTAAAATTATTTTACATCGCAACAGAATAAAGAAAGCAATGAAATGTGATATATTATGAATCAATCATCTGGTTTTTATAATGGCCACATGCGTAGCGCAGAAAGCGTGCTTACTAATGTTTCAGTATTGCGGGTTGTTCAGAGGCGCCTTTTGCTACCAATACGACACTATCGACGTCGACAGTGGCGTTCATTCAATTTGTTACGACTTCTACTTCGTACGACGCAAAAAGTTTGACGAAAATATACGTGCATTCGATGCCAGATCTGAAGATACGGGGTTTATGACTACAAAGGAGGCACACACGATGGCAAGAGGTCTGATAATTATGATCAAAATACCTCCCAAATTGCTGGGAGGGTGGTTAGTTCGCAGACCGATAGCCGTGTCAAAACACTGACACCCTCATCACAAAGAAACTTGAAAACTTATGAACAACCATGTATCATTTTTCAGAGCAAGTTTGTCAAGAGATCGGCGAAGTCAATGATAAGACCGAGATGCCAAGCTCGCAACTGGCAAGGACGTTGGCATTAGAAATACAGTTTAATTTTTCTTCAGCTCGAAGTAAAGAGATTATTAAAGCAGATAACTATGATTGTTCCCTACCATTTCTCGTCTATGTGTCCAATTTTGAGCATTGTGATCAATAATTGGAATGAAGTCCAAAAGGGGTTGCGATTGTCCGCATTCTTAAAGAAGGATGCCCTCCAAGTCTTGACACATCCTCAGGTCCGGCCCGATCAAGTCGAGTTTGGAAAATTAAAACCACTCTTGGAAGCTCGCTTCACGCCTTGTAACCAAGAGTTATACTACAAGGCGCAGTGTCGAATTTGTTTGGCAGGCATATCTTGGTTGCCTATCTGACATTCGCCATCGACTCACGAAAAACCAGTCTTGACAGCCGTTCAGGATGAAGACCTGAGACTTGAGATCTGGCGGCATCGCCCTAGCAACTTGCAGAAAGCAATCAGAATCGAGGTCGAATGGGAGGCTGTCTTGTACGCTAGTGTAAGGGAATAAAGGAAAAGCATGAAAACTTGCTTCTAAGAGTCGCGACAAATCCAAAAACAGGTTTCAAGAAGTCACTGCCGACGATAAAACTGTCATCGATAAGCTTGGTGCGAAAGTATAGATATTAATGGTGCAAAACAAGAAATTGAGCGAATAACATAAAGAACGAGATCATCGGTACCAACTGCAATACTAGCAACATGAGAAGAGGCGATCAGAAGTGCAGTGCTTTAATGTTAATGATTGGGATAATTGCCAAATAGGTGTAAGAAGCCTTTAAACAGAGGTATTCGTCGATGGAGGAAGAACGACCAGAGTAAATGGGGGGGGGGAGGTCGGTCTCTTAGAAAATCAAAACATATCGAAAACCCCAAGCCTGTAAGTTAAGACAATGAAGAACCAGAATTGCATACGCAATATTTAGTTAATGGGATAGGGCTAGCTCTGCTAGCGGACACAGGCGCAAATGTTTCAATCATTAGCAAGCGACGGTTTGAAAGACTTGGTCGACGAAAGCCGAAGGTCACCAGATCATCACCGTTAATAGCCAGCTCATCAGTGATTCCATCAACATGATTGAAACTTTGGTCAAGCTGAATTCTTGATTGCTTGGAAAGGCATCAAAAGATGACATATTTTCATCGTAGCTGACACTGAACCTGATGAAATTCTTGAGTAAGATTTTTCCGTGTACGTAAGTGCGACATTCGTTTTACTGAATGCACACTAAGGATGAAGGGACTGAAGCTCCCGTGATATTTTGCGGGATCTTTGGTTTGTCATCTTATTATTTTGCATGAGAACATCAGGGTTACAGCAGAGAGGAAAGTTATCACTCGACGATGTATGGTAAATGTTGGACGTGTGAGGCGGTCTGCGGAGTCGTTACAAGAGCATCTGTCACGTTTTGTCATGAAAAGAAAATATTCGTCGCGCAAGCAGTTGTTAAACCGACTGACGGAACGGTGCCAATACGGTTTTTGAATCCGACTAAAGATGTATAAATGTGCAGGCCGGTGTTTGGTGTCATCAAGCCAGTGCAGCACTATCGACACAGAATGTCGAGTGCTTCACCATGTATTCAAACGGCAGTGTACTTTCAAAATTGTGTGAGTTATTCGAAAGATCAACAACAATTTGACACCCGATCAGTCAGCTGCCCTCAGTATCCAGCTGAACGAATTTTGCACAGTTTTTGCTAAAGATAATGACAACATGGTCAGAACAAATTTTATAAAGCATTCTTTCAAGACAGGGACTGCCACTACAATCCTAGTCCCGCCCAGAAGTTTGCCGTTCTATATCTGGTAGGCGATCTATATCTGGTAGGCGATTGACACACAAGTCCACGATATGTTGAAGAAAGGAGACCCGGAACTGTCAGTAAGCCCCCTGGCTGCTCCGGTAGTAGTGGTAGCCGAGAAAGATGGGAAGAAGCATTTTTTTTATTATTTTTTTTTACTATAGAGCTCTTAATTCGGCTACCAAGAAATATGCATACTATATTTTTTTGAATCAATGATAGTCTGGCATGAACTAGTTATCGATCTGATGTTGGGGTACAGACAAGTGGAAATCCTGCAGGTTGGCAGATTTATAAAAAGAGGTCTGTACCAGTTCAAAATGATGTCGTTTGGTTTATGCAAGCGTCCGGGGCATTTAAACGTGTAATGGAAGCCATTCTATCCGCGCTACAACACGACGTTTGCCTGAATTATCACGACAACGTGGTAGTGTTCGGAACCATGTTCGAGCAGTTGCTTGAGATATAAGCACATGTTTTAAAGGTGTATTCAAAGAGCCGTTTGAAGCTTAAACCAAGCAAATGTATGTTCTGTGCACGAGAGGTACAGTCTGTTGGTCAGACCATATCAGCTGAAGAAGTGGCCACCGATCCTGAAAGAGTAGATGTAAAGAAATGGCGCATGCCAAAATCAGTTACTGCAGTGCGGAGATTACTTGGGATTTGTAATTATTATTGGCGGTTCGTAAGTCACTTTACTGAAATTAGTGCTCCCTTGCACAAGTTTACGGAAAGGAATATCGTATTCCTTTGGACAGAGGTAAATATCAGGCGGTGTTCGAACAGTTAGGAAAAGCGCTTGCCTCAGCATAAGTGTTGGACTGTACCCGACCTCAGTTGTCCCTTCACGCTAAATATAGCTGCGATGAGAGTGGTGAAGTAATAGGAGCCGTCCGTTCCCAGAAAAAAATTACGGAAAGGAACGGGTGGTAGCTTACACTAGTCGGTGGCTGAACAAGACAAACGCTAGTATTGTCTTTCGTCGTGAGCTGTTGGTCGTCGTACATTTTATTCGATATTTCAAGACCTATCTTTACGGCAGAAAATTCAAAGTGTGCACTGATAACAGCAGCCTGCGATGGTTCATGAATTCAAAGAGCCCGAGTGACCATGGAGCCGTTAATTAGAACAGCTATCATTATAAGACTTCGTGATAAAGCACCGCCCTGGGACTCGCAATGCCAATGCCAATTGTTTAAGCCACTTGCCTTGCAAAGTTTGCAAATACTGTAGCAAGCATGCTGTGAAGTTCTCCTCTATACTGTTGGATAGTGGTATTCATTTTAGAGAGATGTAGAGACAAGACACAACTTTGTTCATGGTGATCGGTTGGGTTGAGGCTCAGCAACGCCCATCTTGGAAAAAAGTATCTGGAGACAGTGGTGAAGGCAAGGCTTCTTGGGAAGCATACAAGACGACGAGATGCTGGTGAGAGTTTGTCTTGATCGTTCTGGTAAGCAAGCGAGAATTTCAAAAGTCGAACCGTTCATCTGGCGGCGGGAAATTTTAAAGCACTGCTAAGATGGAGCCGCTGGGAAGGGGGGGGGGGCATTAAGGGAATCGACAAAACCCTCTGTATGAGGGATGAAATGGCCTGTTATGAGGGATGATATTCGAGAGCATTGTGCGACATACTCTGTTTGCGCTCAGCACAAGAACCTCAACCAGAACTTCAGGACATAGTAACTGTTGAAACAGGAGAGCTCAAAGTCCTAGAAATTGTAGGACTTCTTACATAGACAGAAGAGGAAAACACATATATTCGTGTGATTGGAGATCATTTCACCAATGGACTTAAACGGTGCATTTGCCAAATACCTCGGCCTCTACTGTTGCAAGGGCGCTGCTTGGCAGCTTTATTTATAGATTTGGCTTGCCTCGTATGCTTTGTTTGACCAAGGCCGTCAGTTTGAAAGTATGTTATTTATATAACCTTGTGTCATGTTAGGAATGAAGAAGACGCGAATGTCTCCGTATCTCCGTATCGTGCACAATGCAATGGAATGGCGGAACGATATAACCGAACTTTGTGCCAGATGCTAGCGACATACGTTGAAGATAACGCAGATAATTGGGTCCAGTGCCTTGTTCTTACGAGCATGGCCAATGGTGCATCTTAATACCCCGAAGAAGCTGAGACTAGGTCGAGAAGTGAATCTTCATACGGATCTTTTGATTAACAAAACACCGAAGAATCTGTCTTAATTCATGTCAGAATCTAGAAATGCAATGTGGGCGGCCAGCGAAGAAGCGCGAGAGAAATTAGGCATCGCTATTCGCCATCAGAAGGATACCTATGATATTAGGGTTATTGTCAGTCTTTCAGTGATGGTGACCATGTGTGGTTACACCGTGCTCTAAGAAAGAAAGGGAACTCACATAGGTTGCAGGTCAAGTGGACTTGATCATGGCGCATTGTAAGGAAATAATGAATGTCACGTATCTCATTGCAAGAAATGATCATGAGACGACTCAGATTATGCAATTAAATCGACTGAAACCCTGCATAGTATGATCTGCTAGTGAATATGAACATACCAATAGCCAGGACGAATCATATAATGAGGGTGAAGAGACAGAGGAGGAAGAGGAAATGTTGCCATGTTCTATTACGATTCAAAGAGCTAACTAAGCTAATGGCAGGGCGGAGGGCACGCTGCGAGCCCAAGAGAGACGAATATGTGAACTGTTGGAAAGGAAATACCGAGGAGTCGATGATCAGTTCAATACCTGATAAGAGAATTAAAATTAATGCAACGGGTGCGGGGGAGGGGAGGGGGAGGCTACAGCAAGGCTTTATCTCGACTTAGAACTGCAAGTTTATTATGCAGTGTTTCGTTTCTTTATTTTGTTACTTTAATTTTCTTTTTTAACTTAATTTTCTGACTGGTGATAGGAGAACAAATGAGGGTGGGCAACGGTTGTGTCCCCGTGACTGTTGAATGGTTTAGTTATGGACTGTCAAATGGGTTGACGAGACAAAGCCGTGCTGTGTCCCCGTGACTGTTGAATGGTATAGTTATGGACTGTCAAATGGGTTGACGAGACAAAGCCGCGTTGTGTCCCCGTGACTGTTGAATGGTTTAGTTATGGACTGTCAAATGGGTTGACGAGACAAAGCCGCGTGAATAACTCAGATAACTACGTGATGTAAGTTTTGTAATTATGTCATTTTATTCTAATATTAGTATGCGAAAGCAGATGCCTCTTTTCCTTGGGTAAATTGTTTGGTATTAATCATGTGCAGTATTAACTTCCATAAACATTAGTTAGAAGTCGTTTGCTTACTCATTTGAGCAAGATTTGTGTAAATTACAATAGGTATATCAAGTTTTAAAGAATCGACTTTAAGCTGTGATTGTTTGGATGCTAGTAAACAGTTTTCTGTCGCAGTAGCATTTATATATAGTGATGATGCGGATGTGAAGATGCAGTGTCAGCTAACATGGTATGTTTGCGACGATAGATTTTGCACTGTTTAGTATGGGCGCTGGGGCCCTAAGCGCCTTGTGGTTTCGAGTAGAGAAGCTTGGTCCTGTATGAAGCGCAATCTCTCTGAGTTTGCGTCATGACCTGTTAGAGAACTGTTTGTTGAGAAGCGTTTCACTATGAAAACTGTTGGGTACCAGCATAACATCGATAATAGTCTACTGGGTTTTCATCACGCATAGATTCAAGAATCATCTTGTGACGATCGGGTTTATTGGGGAATCGCTTAAAGACTGCTTATAGAACACAAAATCTTAATTAGCAACAAAGATAGATGGACCATCGCAATGTCATATTTGGAACTGGTTTGCTTGTGCATTAGAAGCATTAGTGCTGCATATCCTAGATTATTTGTAACACGAGATTGTTCGGACTGTGCTCTCAAGGGTAATGTTTCTTGGTTCGGCCGCAGATTGTCCGAACGGTTGAGCATTGATAGCCGCGAGTGTGGGAGGTTCACCTTTTGTCGAAATACCTTTTGGTGTGACGTCAAGACTGTTGATCGCGTGGATGCTGATGGAAGAGTTAAATTCCCGAGGAAGCTTCTTAGCTATTATCATAGCATGAGTTTACATTTCATCCATTTAATACATCTATGGTGAGAAGCTGAGATGCTAGAAGATTCTTTGATTTCTTTGGGGATAGTATTCCAGATAATGGACCCGGAGTATTGAAAATTGTTTAAAATAATTCTTACATTGGTTTTGGCTGTCATAGATCTAAGTTTTGGTGTGTTGTTGGTTGCTCTGCATTGAAACGTATTTCTTCAGTAAACCGGTGAAGACTTAATGGAAGCTTCATTTTGAGATTTCGAAGTGAAGTTGTTCTTGAAATTGTAAGACGTTTAAAGTATGCATTGCCTCAATAACCTAAGAAATTTCTTAATATTAACATCAGACGTATTTACTTATATTACATTAAAACAGTCAAAAAATGAGGTTGAATGTAGCTCATGAGAAAAGTGACTCGCTTTTGTTAAGAATGAAACGCTTTATTTTTCGTAATAATATTGGAGTTTGTTTCCGTTGTAATGAAACCTTTATGATCTGTACAAAGTAAATTTTTGTCAACAAGAATACCAAGAATTTTGTTTCTGAAACCACTTTCAGTTTTTCGTTATTACAGAAAAAGCTAAAATCACCAGTGTTTAAGCTTGCTCTTATTGTTGTTATATTGTTATTAATAAATCTTCTCTTTATCTGCATGGATAATAGCGCACTCAAATTAACCACAGCGATGGGACAAACGTCATGTTTCATAGTAAATATGCAAAGTTTTTCCATGGCAACAACCATGAAAGATGGCCCTAAAATAAAGATACAGTTTTAAGGATTCTAAACCTCTTTGAATAGTGGTGTTGATTTCTCTGATGAAGACTTAAGTGACGATTTCGAGTCTATGTCCCATGGTGCTAGTTTATGTCCCATGTTGTAGTCTATGTCCCATGTTGTAGTCTATGTCCCATGGTGTTAGTCTATGTCCCATGGTGTAGTGTATGTCCCATGCTGTTATTCTATGTCCCATAATGTTAGTCTATGTCCCATGGTGTAGTGTATGTCCCATGTTGTTAGTCTATGTCCCATGGTGTTAGTCTATGTCCCATGGTGTTAGTATGAAATAAACTTGGAGACTTTTGCCTGAGAGCTGGACATCTACCGTCGTGGACTGCTTGGGAGCATCTGAGGTAGTCCAACCGCCTTGTTCCCAATACCTGGCCAGACCTGAAAAGAGATTACGTATGTTTCTTTATTCATATAGATTACCATGATGCAAGCAAATGAGAAGCAAACGTGCTCTGAAGAAATCTTCAAAATGATAATTAGTGTGCCAGCACAAAATAATAAAGTTTACATAGTGAGACTCAGAAATGTGAAGAATTTAACATGCATCAAAGTCACTTTTCATCCTCATAATTAATAAGATTGCCAGAAGAGTATTAGTGTTTGGATCATTTGCAGGTCAAATACATAAAGAGGGCAAGCAGCTTCCATAAGGATTAAGATGGAGGTTGTTTTCAATAAATTTACTACATAACTGCATACTTGGAGGTTGGCTGGCTAAGTGGTAAATTCAACGATATTACCAAAAAGAAGCTAAATTAATATGGAAATAACATTTCTGGGTGATTAAAGTGCATGCAGCCAAATCAGCACATGTTACGTCATATATAATTAGATCGAATATCTAAACCAGACGTAAAGATGGATATAAATAGATCCTATCTCAAGCGGATGTGAAGATAGGTACAGTTCTGATCCCACGAATTCAAAATAAGAATGAACGCATCTTCAGGTAAGATACATAACAAAGTACGTTTTAAGATGTATTGTACAAGGTTAATTCAAGTTGATGCATTTGAACATTTCTGGTGTCTATTTAAAAGTATCAATCAATAATTATTAATTATTGATCAAAATGGTTCATGACAATGTGATATTAGATGCTGGCAACCAAGATCTCATAAAAAATTAACTATGCAAGGAATGTATTGATGTTAAACGTAATGTTTCTACATCTAGGGTAATATACGTGTCATACCTTATACACACATTTCTTTTTACACACCTCGTTCCCTGACAGTTTCAAATAAATTAGACGACGGACAGTGTAAACTAGATGTTTTTCGTCTCTCTCTTCTAATTAAATGCCATGTAACAAAGGTTTTAGAAAAAAAATGCTGTAAATTGTGTAAGTAAATATTTGCTACTAGCATATCACATTATCATGAACACGTAATTAAACAGGTTGGACCTTAACATAAACAGGGTCAATTATCCCCAGTTCGTTCCGCACAGTATCGCGAATGATATCCGCGTCTGTTCGCGTTGAATTTTGAAGTCAGCTTCTCTAAATGTTGCTAAATTACCGAATTTGTTTCATACGCGAATGATTTAAGCATAACTCTTGTTCCGTGTAGGCTCGTACAAAGGTAACAAGAGAAAAGAGTGAAGCCAACAAGTTTTGTATATTTTAACAAAATAATTTATTTCCCAGGAAAACAATGTAAAAAATAGAAAATAGGACTTACGGTTTGTGAATATAATCCAAAAGTTAATCCTAAGATTGAAAAATATAAGTCCTATCACTAAACAGTTCTAATTGAATCCGGGTTCGAATCTCGATGAAATTCCAATATGGGGGCGATGACGTCAGATGATGTCTGTACTGATGGTAACAGATCCTCGATTGAATCACAGTTTATGTTTCTGTATAGAATTCCAGAATGAATTTCCACTGAATTTCTTTGTCCCAGAACGTTTTACAAAAAAGTACACTTGTTTAGTCTTCTAGAGAATAAATTATTAAATTCCAAAAAACAGATGTACTTCAAAAACAATCTGGCTTCAACAATAAAAACCTCTTGAGCCCTCAAGGTTTAAAATACAGCTGACTGAAAAGCTCTCAGAATGAGTATTAAAGCCAACTAAAACGTCATTTCATTCCCGCGTGATGGGTCACGTAGTCTCTTAACATTGAACAGCGCCATAAAACAAATGCCATTTATCACGTATGCAAGAATAGTCTTATCTAAGAATCAAATTCTCACACTGAAAATATATTTTAAAAAAAGAAAGGCTATTTACAATTCAGCTAACATACGGGCCGAAATGACCTTGGCAATAGCCAATCGTCTTCACTCGATGTTTACAAAATCTATGAACCAGAGTGAACTAAAAATAGTGCTAATGTAATACCTTTTACGTTCTATACAAACTGAATTTACTGGAAAAAGTATCTAATCCCGTGAAAATAATCATTACAATAAAATGTAATGAAACAAAATTAAAATAAAAAAGAAATTTTAAAACTAACACACAAGCAATTTAATTACATATACGTAACACTCTTATTAACATGCAGCGCAACACCATCTATTCGATACATGCTGAAAAAGTCTGGTTTGTGTACATGCAATCCGCCATCTTTGTCATGAGTTCCGGAAGAGTCCATATTTGATCCCGCAAAGAAATAAAAGGGAGGTAACTATATCATGGCTGAATATAGCCGAGTAAGGTTGTGCTCTACAGTTTCGTATTTTGCATAGGTCTTTAAAGAAAAAGAATTTCCTCGTTCTTCCTCACTGGTTATATTGGCTATTTAAAAAAAGACACCGTATATCTTAGGAATTTGTCAAAGAACTTTTAGTTCCTTTTATTTTAGTGGATAATTCATGTGTGTAATATGGGTTATGGAGTATACAGTTTGGCCTTACTTCTGATGTGTATCTTTCAAATAACTGCTAGCTCCGCTTGGTCATTTTCACTTCCTGGACATCAGAGGTAACTTGTAAAAACAGAACCGACGATTTTTTTTTTTTTTTACGTTTTATATATTTTGCAATTTTTTCATTGCACTTTTAGAAACTGATATTGTCTAGTCAGGCAAAATTCATTTTTCCTATTTAAAGAACTGCTAAAAATAGTGTAATTTGATTAATTCGGGCAGGTTTTTTTTTTAGCACAAGGGAGCAGTCGGTTTAGTTAGCAGTGTTTTAAATCATGTACAATTTCCACAAGAACAATATTCAAAGAAATTTTAGCCACAGTACATGAAAGTAACATAGAGGTATACCAACATTCTCTCCATTGTGGATGTTGCAAATGTAAACAACTTCACCTTACACCCGCCACTCTCTCAGAAATGCATAACATCTGTATAGCGCCCCCTATGATAACAGATCACTCCTTAATAAACAATCCGACTCTTCCACAGGTCATCGCGGCATCGAAATTTTTTTTTATGTAAACAGACCACCCTGTTTAGTATGTATTTAATGAGAAGTGTTACACTCTATGTCGATTCTATCGGTGTTGAAATACATTGTGCGCGAAACGAACTAGTTACTTTTAGCTACATTTAATGCCATGTTTTAACAAGATACCGGATATGAATATTCCCATGCCGATGCAATGTTTTAACAAGATACCGGATATGAATATTACCATGCTGATGCCTTGTTTTAACAAGATACCGGATATGAATATTACCATGCCGATGCCATGTTTTAACAAGATACCGGATATGAATATTACCATGCCGATGCCATGTTTTAACAAGATACCGGATATTAATATTACCATGCTGATGCCATGTTTTAACAAGATACCTGATACGAACTTAACCATGCTGATTTAACGTTTCAACAATATACTGGATATGAATTTGATGTGATATTTTAACAAGACACTGGATATGAATATTACTTTACTGATGTCATATCTTAACAATTCAATGAGTCGATTATTACCATGCTGATGGCATGTTTTCACATCTAGCGGATTCGAATATTACCATGCTGATGGCATGTTTTAACATCTCGCGGATTCGAATATTACCAGGCTGATGGCATGTTTTAACAATATACTGGTTGTGAATATTACCATGATACATTATTATAGATTCTTCCAAAACATATAATGTTCTGGAATTCTGTTACTTAAGAATTGTAAGTGACTAACAAGCACGAAGACGCATATGCATTCTGCGTTTCTTTTTCTTTCTTTCGTTCTTTTTCAAGGTATGTATAGAAGGTGTAAAACACGTGTAATGATGATACCACTGCCATGCGAATGTATATTCATTATTTAGTGTAATGATGATACCACTGCCATGCGAATGTATATTCATTATTTAGTGTTTTGTTTTGCATTTTATTTAATCCTTGTGCTGTGAAATTTTTTTTTTTGAATTGCAGTTAACTGAATGAGATTTTATGATGGATAAATTAATTCAGTTCTGAACATGTTTATTTTCCTCGTCAGATATATATGTATTTACTTAAAGCGTGTGCCAGAAAAATACCTTTATTTGCCAAGAAATCGAAATCAGGATAAACCTACGCAAAGAGCCACTAAATTCAGTGGTAAGGCTGTCAGACTCGAGACCCAAAGGCGCGGGTACGAATCCTACTAATCGTCACAAGTCGCTACCACGGCGATGGTACTTGGCTCCAAATTCCCAAAGCACTACATAACCAGATCCATGCCGTTAGCTGCGCAGTTTATGATCTGATAGATAAAGATTGTTGAGACGCGAGGAGGAAGTGCGCATGCTTGGACTTGTTTTGAGCATGTTTAATTAGCCATCGTTTATTGTTTGCTGGATTGTTTACACAGTATGTTTTCTGTGAGAAATTCTTTCAACATTAAATCTGCGAAAATTTAGATACAGCAATTGAAATCATCCCAACTGGACTGAAAGAACCATGCTTCTGATTTGAACTTATTACAAAAGTTTCAGTGACACTGTATATTTTTCCACTATTAATTAGAGGAAATGAATCGATGTAAAATGAGAGAGAGAGAGAGAGAGAGAGAGAGAGAGAGAGAGAGAGAGAGAGAGAGAGAATTATGTGTACCTTGCAGACTCCTCAATATACATGTGAACTTTGTATGTTCAATCAATCTTCGGCAATGAAGCTTACGAGCCTCTTTCGATTATCGTTTAAGTTTTCTGATTTTAATATTTTCTTACGATTTGTATGTGCAAAATCGTTCGATTCTCTCTCTCTCTCTTCCCCCCCCCCCGTTTCATACAAAGTTTTCATTAGTGCTCTTCCGTACAAATGGGTTTATCTTATTCAAGATAGCCCCCTTAATCTATTTGTACGTGGTGTTATCGCTTCGTTACTTTGTGCCTTAATTTTCTTTGGCCCAGAACTGCTCTATACACGTCATAAGCAGTGCCACAACTGGCGTCATTTTTTCCTCTGGTAGTTACAGTTTTAAACAGTTACCCAGCAAATACTTTTTTTACTTTTAAGAGATCCAGCCACATGTTATATTTTTACTTACAGTAAACGTGCGTGATAGTTTTTAATTGTTTGATACGTATTACGACTGCAACGCAAAACAACTGCTTCTGCTGAATAAGCACTGCAACTCGAGTTATACATGAAAATATCCCAAATCTTGTGGTAGGAAATCATTTGTAACATAACTGTGTCCAATTGTGACCAAATATAATTGTTATCGCTGTATTTGTTTCGTAAACATGACGTATGCTAAAAAGAATTACATCGTAGATAACCCGAATAATTAAAATTTACATGTGTTTTTTATGTATCTATACAACGTTTATTATTTTTATAAGTATGACTTGAAAGGGTAATTTAATTAATAATTTAAATACTAATTGTTCCCAATGGTCGAAGTTTGCACTTTAAAAATGAGTCATTCCTGTAGTGCGTAAATCCATTCATAAGTTTCAAGGTTGAGTTGCACTATTAGTTCAAGCAAGCATCACGTGATCTGATTTTCAGCACACGAGTTTCTGAAAAGCAAAGCTGACCTAATTTACGATTAGTCAGTGTAAAACGTGATGCTTTTTACGAGAAAGGATTATTCCAGAATTTATGTGCGACACTTTCTGTATTATATCTTAGTTTTGCACATAAGAGTTGAATTACGCAGAAATAGGTATTCCTAGTATTAATATCGGTCTTGTAAGGTCATTTAGTTGTGTTTAATTGAAGGGATTCATTTTCTTTAATTCAATCATTCATTGGAATTACAAAGCGCTCGGATCACTTGAAAATTAGCTTGTTTAGAATTACTGTGAATTTATTCAAAAATATTTGGATTTAAAGCTGTATTGGAATTACTGTGAATTCATATAAAGCTTTATTTGGATTATGCCAGTGCGATTTATTTAGTACTATTGGTACACAAGTACATTAGAGTACATCATTCGGAATATCACTGGAACTCGTTTGGAGTACTCGAGACTTTTGGACTTGATGGAATATTTAGGACTGTTTAGGATTTCACTCACCATACTGTAAGTTATTTTTAAATTCTTTAGCTTTGTATTTTAGTGAAATAAATCATGTTTTAAATTTATCAAAACTTCTTGGTTTTCACTCTGTTAAGACCACATAATCGTAACACATGACTGGTACAGTAGTGTAATAACGGGGATTTGAGACCAGTTTACCATTTTCGGCTTTCCCACGCAGAAACCACATAAATTGCTCATAAATTGTCCCCAGTGAATTTTGTTTTTGCGCACGTAAGCCGCATCATGGGCTGGTAGCTGCAGACATCGATATGCGCTGACAATACATAAGTGATTCAATTTAGAGAATTGCAGTAAATTATTTATATTGCCATTACAAACACATTTTGACAAATATAGTATTGTGAAAGAATTCAATATGCGATTAGTGAGGGAATTAAATTACCAGACCAATGGAGTGTTTGTAGCGCAAAGAAAAGATTAAATCATTATTTAGCTTGAATGCGTCACATCGATTCCTCAAAGACGCCCAAACGATGCTATATTATTAGCTGGTTGAGCATGGAATAACTATAGCAAGCGGTATGAGAAAGACGGGTATACTTGCAGTATTATGACACACAGATGAGCCACGGCTGGTTGAGACAACGTCCACCTGATGAATCACGGCTGTATATCAGGCAAATTGGAAATCATTTGCCCGAGAACGTGGTAAAAGGATACCGAGAGGTACAGTTATACTTGCATTATTAGGACTTTCTCCTGAGGAATGGCATCTGACCGTGAGACAGCTTCCTTCACAAGTCAAGCGGGCCAAAATTGCACATGTGCTTGCTGATGAGGAAAAATGACATCTCCGTATGATAGCTAGCATTGCCACAAAGGATGCTACACACATATGACGAGACCAAGTTCCAGAGTTTACGTTACACATGTTATGGATATGTAATTAAATTGTTTGTTAGTTTAAATTTTTTGTTTATTCATTACATGTTATTGCAATGTAACTTTATTTACTGGATTTGAAATTGTCCAGAGAATTAATTCAGTTCTGTTTGACCCGACTGTTAATTTTGATAAACAACTAATAATGAAACACTATCTAGTTGCTGACCTTGATTCAGAACTAGTAAGAGTTCTGGTAAACAATTTTTTTTTTTTTTTTTTTTTTAATTCTTTGTAAGAGTAAGATTCATTCAGTGGAATCAAGGTCATACCTGGAGTACGTGACAATTATCATGTAACAAATTTCTATTCCTTCTGGAAGGATGACCATGTGACCCTCATACGGGACTCTGTTTTGCATCGTAACTTAGTATATAACTGTTTTCTTCATAAGAATTAGCCAGTTGGGCTTAAACCTTTGACAATTAAATGTTTTGTTGTGACCAGTTTGAGTTGAAATTCTATTTTATGGAATTAGTGATTTTTTTTCCCCTGGAAATATATATAAGTGCTCATACAGATTTCTTGGATAAAGACATTCACTGAAAATTATTCGGAATTCCAAACTGGAATATTATTTTCTATGATTCAACAAAGAACTGTTGACACATCAGTACAACGCCGACTATCGAGGATGTCATCGCCTTCCATCTTGAATTTCATCGAGATTTGAACTGTGATTCACTTAGAACTTTTCATTGATAGGACTTTTATTTTTAAATTCTTGGATTATTTTTGATTTGATTCGTAAAACCGTAAGTTCTTTTTCTCATTTTTACCTTGGTTTTTCTAGGGAAATGATTTGTTAAATTTTACAAAGCTTGTTGTCTTCACTATTTTCTTGTTACTTTTTGTAACAACCTAGACACGTAACACACATGCGCAGTTACATCCTACGCAACGTCCACGCGAGCCTGAACCTGAACCCGAAGTCGAACTCGAACCTAAACCAAACAACATACCCCTCGTTTAAGACCACTGAAATTTCCCTATCTGCGAGAATTCCATGCGTTGCTTAAAGAGGGAATAAAACAACATAAACAAGAATCGTCTTATCCTGCTGAATTTGTTTCTGTTCTGCCCTAAAATTACCAATCATACAATAAAATTAACTCCAACAAAAGAATGATGAAAACAGAAGAAATGTGGCCTGTAAGGGTACTTATCGTCCTATACAACACTGGACAACCATACAATTATCTAATGTGGGAAAATTCAAGACTATCAATTTTCCTTCGAGCAGTAAAACATTAAATTGCAGCGTACGCGACAGCCAATGCTCATTTTAGGTGCTTAGACTGAAGAAACACCAAGAAAACACCATAGTATGTTTTGTTATCGGTGGCCTCAAATTACGGATACCAATAGAAATACAGGCAGGGACAAGTGCAAACCATGTGCAATGTCAAGGGACTGTCACTGAACTTCCGTTCCAGTCAAGTATTCGAATTTATGTCTTGAAAGAAGCTTCACAACACGTCAATTACTTCAAGTATCACTAAAATAAACCATCAAACCAAACGTTTTTCTGAAAATCATAAAGTGGTGTAGTCACAACTGGCAGATCCAAGAATCAATACTTAAAGAAACAAACGAATTATTTTGAAACTGGGTGGAATTGGATCTTTAGCAGGTATCATTATTCTCTCCCTTTTAATGCTAAATCTAAAACCAATCAAACAAAGCAAATTCCCCAAAAGCCGTGGGTTGGCCGAAAAGAAGAGTGGTAGTACAGAAAGTTCACACAAGCCGTAAAAAATTCCTCAGAAAAAGTCCCAAGAAAATAATATCTCCTGCCAGAAAGATAGTTACTGCTGCTAGAACACGTAACGCACTCAAGAAAATCACGCCACATGGTGATGGTGTCTCCTCCGGCCACGTATACTGCTTCTTCATCATCGACGTTCATACTGATGCCCAGAAACCCGATTTAAAACTAGTGTTTCCTGATTTAATGAAACAAGGAACCAAATTTCTAAAGGAGCTTCTACTTCTCCATCGGCGGCGAGGTCCTCTTTTCCTGCGTTAGTAACTAATGTTGAAACTAAAAAACAAAGTGATCTGTCTTAAGACACAAGTATAAAACACAGTCGGTGTGTTACAGGCTTACTGAATTTATCCAAACAAAAACTATGGTGATTTAATTCGTTTGAAAACATCTCAATAATTGAGTGCAGTCCATAATGATGTTGATACGACGTGCCGACAATCGGCGTTGACCAATTCCAGTGTCTTAAAGAAACGCGAGGTAAGATTCACATACGTGTTTTGTTCCTGAAGCAAAAGCTGCCACCAAGAGTGGCACATCACAACGATCCTCGTCGTCCCAATGCACAACCTTCCTCGTCGTCTCAATGCACAACCATCTTAGTCGTCCCGATGCACATCCATCCCCGTCGTCCCAATGCATAACCTTCCTCCGTGGAATTCAATCCTTCGCTGCTAAAACCAGTCATTCAAAAAGCCACAAAATCATCGATACTTATACCGTGTGTGAATGTTGTTTAAACGTTTTCAAAGGAACGGTACCTTTGTCCAAGAGACAGAAACAACGATTTGGAAAACATTCATCACACACAATGGTGAAAAAGAAAATACCAATCAGTTAGCAAAAACAATATTCGTTCAACAACATATTTCTACCCGTGCTGATAGGACCGTTGCTAAAAACGGCTGCTGTTTTCTTGGGATCCATTGCTGGAACTCTTTTTTAGGACAAGTCATGAGATGAGATGGAAGAAGATGAAAGGGACGCCCTTTTCTGGAAAGACATACTTCTGCCTTAGTTCCATGCAAGATATGGATGGAACTCCATCGTTGGTTCGAACAACGGACGTAATATTTACCTCGCAATCCTAATCTCACAGAGATGGCACAGTAAGAAGAATTACAATCGTTGATGCATTGAACCGATTTGTCAGAAAAACAGTACCGACTGTAACAGGATTGAAACCAAATGGATGCTTGGATTGAATGACAACGCAACACAATGTGAGGGTATGAAAGTTATGAAACAAACAAGGTGAATAAATCAATGCTCACTACAATATATATGCACATTGACTCGCACACCCACCCACTACAAATAATAAACTACTACTATACTGAACATGTTACAGATATCCGTATGTGTAACAAAAATATGAGTGGTTCTCACATTCACAATGTCCACAATGAAAATAATATGATTTACCGAGTCATACGAGACAAATGAACAGACACGAGTACGATTCACGGAATCGTATGATGCAAAATAAAATAAGTATGGTTCACATAACCATAAAATACCAATGACAAACAAGTGGTTCACACAACCATATAACAATGAAAAATAAGTGGTTCACACGGCCATATAATACCAATGAAAAATAAGTGGTTCGTACAACCATATGATACCAATGAAAAAATAAGTGGTTCACACAACCATATGATGCCAATAAAAATAAGTTGTTCACGCAACCATATGATACCAATGAAAAATAAGTGGTTCACGCAACCATACGATACCAATGAAAAATAAGTGGTTCACGCAACCATACGATACCAATAGAAAAATGTGTATGGTTAAAACCACAGGGGTCCGTTACAAAGAAAATTAGGAGTATCCGTCCATGAATCAAGGGATGGGCGGGGGGGGGGTGTGTCTAACCTGTAACAATATAACAAGGGAAGACACGAGTCCGCACCCCTCGGTAGTTCCAACCCTGCTAGTTTATCCTAATTGCGTCTGCTAATTTCCAACTTATGCCAGTCGTAATCAAGAATAGTTCAATTTTCAAAACAGCTCGACACACTTCCGTTCAGTTTGTGACATACTGGAGAAAATGCAATAATTGTTCGCCGATTTTGACGTCTGGATAAGCAATGGCAGGCAGTGCTGTTTGCATTCGGATAGTCTTGGATTTCACCATTGACCGAAAGGTAAGATCCGAACAACCTCGACTCCGCAGTAAATATCATTAATGTGCATTGTGACGCGTTTTAATTTTGGTGGCAAAAACAAATAAGTACTGACATGTATTTCCAAACAATAAGTATGTTTCAGGAATTAACAATGCACTGTGCAACAATGTAACCAGCAATCAGCACCAAATTTATCTTGTGTTATATTGTTACAGGTTAGACCCCACCCCCCACCCCATCCCTTGATTCATGGACGGATACTCCTAATTTTCTTTGTAATGATCCCCTGTGGTTCAAACAACCAAATGCCACAAAATAAAGTATGGTTCAAATAACCACGTGTTACAAAGCAAATTTAATGTGGTTCACAACCACGTGTCCTTGTATACATTACACAACGTAATGGTCCTTATCCTGGAATTGAGAATTCACGTCACAATTCATCGTCCTTCTCCAGAATTATACGTCCATATTCATCAATTCCCACCATGAAACAGATACACTGTCAGTTGAAATGGCTTCATTGCCACACTACGGATACTAGTTTCACCATCCTGGTTCTTCTAGTCAATCAATCCGTCTATCCATCCATACGTACAGACAGACACGACAACCCTATGGCTGTAGTTCGAAGTAAGAGTATTGACACTCTCTGACAAGATCCAAACGATCACTGTATCGCATATAACAATGAGCCTCCTATAAATACATGAGAAGAAAATGCACACTACCAAGGGTGAAGTACCCGTGCATATCGTGCGATACGAGTATTTCGCCGCCAGCGACCTACAACGAGATGCATGTATTGTTCAGTCATACAAAATAAAAACAAATGAACCACCTTAGGTAACGTTGTATGCATCAATGAAGTTCGTGAACCAAATTGTTCTTAAGGCGTACCAAATTATTTTCTTGCCTTATTCCGTGAGCAGCAGCGTGTGTGTGTGTATGTGTGTGGTGAATCCTACAACTTTTAGAGAAGTCCATTCGCGGAAATAAAGCTTCCTACGAAAAATGAAAATACCAGGTCACCGAGGCCTCTAACCGACCGAATTGGGTTTGACGCTCTCGTTTACCGACCCGGACACTCACTGTTTGTCATCACCCCCACCCCAACCCCTGTTGCTGTGGTAGCGTGGTGTAATTAAGTCATTATTATATCAATAATAATGCTAACCATGGAATCTCAAACAACTAAACTAGCTCGACAGCGACTAGAGGCAATTAAGAAATATCTCCCCGTCCGTGATTCTGTCAAGCACCAACTACAAGCTCGTCAGGAGTTTCGGGTGGCATTTACAGAGGGTACAGAACAGTTACTTAAACCAATTGTCGAACCAACAAAGAAAATTGTTACAGCAACTGAGGCAGTACAAAAAGCTCTTGAAACATTGCCTGTTGATATTGCTGGCCGTCTTCGAGCAACCCGACCACCACCCCGGCAACCTCCTCAGCCACAACCTGAAGTACAGCCACAACCTGAAGTTCAACCACAACCTGAAATTCAACTATTGCCTCCACCAAAAGCTAAAACGAAGATACTAGACAAATTTACGCCTGAAGGTATTGCCGCTATCAAAGACCGAAACCAATTAATTGATATTGCCGCGTTTGAATATAGCAACAGAGATATGTATGTAAAACCCGAATATGTAAACACTCTCAAATCTGCCGATTGGGTTAGGGATGTATATCGCGTCGCTACTAATACTCCACAGATCAGATCTGATGTAGATATCAATCAGTTTGACATTTTCAACCAGGCAGTAGGTGAGTATGTTGAACGAGCAAAGCAAGAAAGGAAACAAAGAGAAGAAGAAATGAAGCAGCAACTTGAAAAAGTAAAAGTAGAAAGGGAATCAACAACCTTAAGACAAGGAAGAAAAAAAGCAGACGAAACAACTGGAAGTGGTATTGCTACTCGAGGAAGTGGCCTTGACAAACTTTGTCCCAATAACGTCCTTGCCGATGTTGAACAACTAGAAATTCTGATTGGTGGAAAACGAGCCGGCAATAATTCCCCAGAAATCATTAATGAAGCAGCTGCTATTTGTCAGAGATTATTTACAGGAGGTATCATGGATATTAATGTTTATCAGTCCCTTATTGATGAAATCGTTGATTGATGCAATTAGATCAGTGACAAGAAAATAATATGATCATACATAATGCTCAACGTGGACCGATCATGGTCAGGGTGATGAATTCGATTACCTACATATAAAGCGATCTACGGAGATGGACTCGGCGATGTTGTTCATGGTCTATTCAGAAGGATAGCCCCAAGAGCAATACCGATTGCAAAACAATTATCAATGAAAACTATTGACGTTGTTCGTGATAAAGGTATTGGTGCTGTTGGTGATGTTGCCAGTAAAGCATTCTCAGCAATCAGGGATAAACTAGCACGATTAATACGAAGAAAACATCAGGTAGTAAAATTACCCAGCACTGAAGTTATGCCTGCAGGTTTCAGTAAAATAATAAATCAAGCTGCAAATCAAAAACTAGCAGAGTTGGCTGGTGAAAACAAAAAAGAATATAACTGCTAGTCTGATAGCTGGAAGTGGTCTTCGTGTTAAACGATAACAAGTATAATAAAGATGTTCAAGCGTGAATCTAATTCCGCATTTGACATGGACGCACCAGTCCTCAAAGATGAATCAGTGCGTGATTATCAATATTATTCTTATGACGCACCAGAGCCAAATCAGCGTGGACGAATTGAGCTGCAAGTTCAGGATACAAGCAGATATTTCTTACCCGCTGAAGCATTTACTGAAGTAGAAGGTGAAATTCTGAAAACAGATGATACTGAATATGAAGCTGATGTTAGGGTTGGTTTTGTTAATAATGGCATCATGGCGTTGTTCGACACTGCCATGTATATCGTCGACGGAAGAAATATTGAATCAATTCAGAAAGACGTCGACATTGCCACGACGATATGGGTCTAGCAAGATATTCGGATGATTATTCAAGATCAGCTGCTCCGTCAATGATGTTTGTAAAGGATACGTCTGACCACCCTGACAACAGACAGTATAAGATAAGACGACCAAGAAAAAATGCCGACAACGCTGACGCTGATGTGTGGCCGGTGGCCGGTGGTTCATGGTGCTAATCCAGAATATCTTTGGATTTTGCAGAAATATCAGAAAGGTCATTTTCGGAACACAGCATACAGTTGTACTTGTAAGAAAGGCTACCGACGATGATGCGATCTGGAGCCCCGTCGGTGATGCAGGTAGAGTAATACTAACAAAACTTTCGTTGTGGATGCCAACAATGATACCATCACTCGCTGAAGAACAACGGCTGCTCTCTTTTATGGATTAGGGTGGTAAATCAACATTATCATGGTTGACGATGACCACAGATAGTATTCAGAGTACCACTAATGGTTTATTCACATGGCAGATAGCGTCACAGCAAGGTGTCTCTGCGCTGCTACATATAATTGTTGCTTACTAAGATGCTGCACGAATAAACTCACAAACACACAGTATAATGATATTTGACAAACTTAGTGTTACTGAAGTTTCACTGAGAATAAATGGACATCAAGAACCATCCGAAGATATATTATTGAATTTTGATAACAATCATGTAGCACGTGGATATCATCGTTTGATGACATTCATGGGACGTGATCAAAATATTGATTCTGGTCTACAAATATCACAACTACAACGCTGTATCCGATGTATTACTTTTCTCACTGGAACATTTAGATCTATTTAGACAATCTGTCGTTGATATACATTTTCGAGCTCGTGTGGCAAGAGGAGCTATTGCTTATTACAGAGCAATCGCTCTTATACCCTCAGAAAAAACAATGTTGCTTGAAGGTGTTGGTGGACGAATGAGAGTCATTGATGCCCCAGTGGAAAATATGTAGTTAAATCGCTCATGATATTATAATGTCATATCATCATGTTAGTGTCGATCTGACTCCTGGTCAGATTAAAAAGCTACAATTAGTATCA
Source organism: Megalonaias nervosa (assembly GCA_016617855.1). Taxonomy (NCBI): domain Eukaryota; kingdom Metazoa; phylum Mollusca; class Bivalvia; order Unionida; family Unionidae; genus Megalonaias; species Megalonaias nervosa. Next base: position 40,652 of record JAECUM010095493.1, read on the forward strand.
AAAAGGAACTGTGGAATAAAAATATTGCTGAAATAAGAACAGATCGAAGGTGGTTCAAATGAACTATCACTGACAGAACGTCAAATCAGGCCCTTCAATGATGCCAAATGATCAAAGACCGGCGTTAGACTTAATCTTTCTGCGAGCGCCATTAAAGACGCAGTCAAGACTGGTGGTATATTTCCACTTCTTGCAGTTATACCAGCGTTGATAGCCGCTGCAGCCTCAGCTGTTGCAAAAGTAGCTGCACATTTTGCTGTTGGAACTGCCGCTGGGATGGCATTAAAGAAATCAGCAGGTCTCAGACTAAATACTTCCAAAAAAAGTTCGATCCGTTCAGGGATTGGGTCTAAGACTGCCAGGAACCCCACATTCATGGTACGGTCAATCCACGGTGAAAGGTCTAAGACTGCCAGGGACACATCGTTGATGCTTCCCATGTCCAAGTTTGATTTACTTGATGTTGCTAAAAAATTAAATATCAAAAACTTCAGAGGTGTTTTTATGCGTGATCAATTACCAAAACAACCAAACCGTGTTGAAACCGTATCATTAATCTCGCTGACAGTTCTGGTCCAGATACTCATTGGGTTGCATACTCGATTGATCCACGTGGAGGTGATTATTTCGATTCGTATGGGTTGGCACCACCGAAGGAATTTTTAACAAAATGTCGACGCTGGAATGCATAGTATTCCGCCGATCTGGTATTCAACATTAGCAACACAGACAATAACTGATCCGCCAATATGTGGCCGTGAAGTAATTGATGTACTCGACGCTGTGTCATCATCAACAACACCGCCTCATAAAGTCGTGCACGAGTATACCACCAGACGGTATAGCCGTCCACCGTCGTTTTAAACAGGCCTTAGTGAATATACAATGGTAGATATTTTTGGAAGATCGTCTGGAGTCTCAAACCCCAAGATGGCTTATCCAAATATGCAACCCTTGACCAGGTCAAGGACGAGCTCGCTAATCTTTTGCGACTCGTAGATGCGGACCAAAATGAAGTTGCTGTTTTTCAGGATCAACAAGGACGATTAAAGACGAGCAATATCCCGTTGACAGATATTATTCTGCGAGTTCCAGATGCGATCGATGATAACTTAGCCGTATTTACTAAAAACGGTAAAATTTAAAATTCAGAGGAATCGATTTTAACAGTCATGGGAGAAATTGCTGGACGCATCAGAAGAATTGGAGATATTATATATGGCGATCTCAACATGAGCAGAAATACAATTATCACTGTGAGAGAACCAAAATCAGACGATGATGTGGCAACAAAAAGATACGTAGACAGCAACAATGCCACGATCAGAACTGAGATCAATCATCGTTTACTATCCGCCGGTGATACAATGACTGGTTTCTCAATATGGCTAATAATAAAATTACTGGTCTTAGAGCACTAGAATCAAACGATGATGCGCAACGAAGAAAATACGTCGACAATAGCAACATCCCGATGATGACCTCGTTAATGACAATCAATGATGGAATGACTACATTTAGATCTGAATATGCTACTCATGTAGCCGCGTTTGTAAATTTTTCGTAGAAACCCAAATAGAGCCATTAATGAATTTTTTGGAAATCCAGCAGTCATCGACATCAAACTCTCTGACATAAACAAAATTACCAACGACATAAAATAATTACCGACGATATAGTATATACAGTAGCGTCTGGATCAGCACTATGGTCACCACTCAATGAATCCATTAAAGATACCGCTAAGGTTACCGGTATATACATGTTTTCAGTGATCGGCACTACAATATTTACAATAGTCACCACAATTTCACGGCGTTCTTTAACCCTGACTACGTCTTGATCTACGTTAGTGATATTGGATCAAAACGACGAGGGAACATAGTGGTGGAACCCGAAGGAGAAGGTTTAGGCGTGTTATACTATTGGTGTCTTGAATTAGTTGCTAAACTACCACCTACTTAAATTATATCATGAACCAATCGATTGACGCTGTTGCAGCGCAACATTACAGATACGAACAAATGTGTTTGTTGCAGACCCAACTAAAAATATCACTAATGAGTATACAGTAAAACAAGAAAACGTATCGTTGTTACTGACATAACTGTATACTCCACATCCGCCATAGTCGCTGGAACAGAAACTATAATCGGATGATTATCAGCCACATACATAATAGCACCAGTAATAGGAACTGGTGTTGCAGCTATAACCGGTGTTGCTGGTATTCTTAATACCATTGCAAAAAAAAGATATCCACGTGTGTGGCTGATAAATTACACGAATATACAATGTTGCTATCAGCGGCAACACACGCGTACGCTAAATTATCATTGTTGATATCATCAGGGCTCAAGGATGGAATAATATCAGATCAGGAATTCGCAGAACTGATTAAGGTTTATTATGAAGCAACTGGAAACCAAACTTCTTTGTCTCCTGGCAAAGACCCCTAATTGAAATCAGGAAGTAAATAATAATAATGTCACATGAATTGCTAGAACAAATTGTCGCTAATACAATACCGCCAACAACCACGATGATATCAGCGAGCTTAACCAATCCTGAGTTCAACGTTAGCTTTCCAACGGCAATTCCAGCCAAAGAAATAGCGTTAGCACAATTGCGAGTATATTACAGCTGGCCAAATATTAGGTCAAAGTCGTTCGGTGGGTTGCAAGCAAATAACTCATTAGTGTTTTGGTACAAAAATAAACACGAAGGAACCCTCGATTGGCAAGCTGTTGGTATTCCTACAGGCAGTTATCATATAGAACAGATCAATAGTGAATTCCAACGCAAGATTAAATCTATCACAGTAAAAGAATCCAAAATCGCTATCACGGTTCATGAGCCAAAGTTATCAGCGGCAATAGAAATATGAACGCCTGACTACGCCGTAGATATATATCAGTCGTCAATCCGAACTGTGTTAGGATGGCCAGAGATAGTACATGTCCATCAAGGACCACCAGAACCTCAACGATCTGATTTTATCACAGACAAACTCGCATTTACAAAATATCCAGAATATAGAAACCTTAATGTTTGGAAGGGCTCATCACATAAAACTTTCAATGTTGATGGTAACAATTATATCGAATGGATATTCTATGATGTAATTTACACTGAAGAAATCCTAAAACAAAGAACTAAGGATGGAAGTTCCAATATAGCGCTGGCAAAGGAAATAACACAAGAACATAAACGTGTACGTGACGAATTATAACAATTATTTCAGCAGTATGCACATGAGTTTCCAAATGATGATCTTAAACAAAAAATCATTACAACGATACAACATCTGAACCAAGTAAAATCTGACGCTGAATTATTTCATGAATCTGTGATAAAGACTGTAATTAATGAAGGTTCTCAATTGAGAATAGGCTCTATAGATGGCTTCGCTCCATGTTATCCAGATGAACCATATAAAGATAATTTTCTTGCATATTTTAAGATCACAGAGGCAGATCTGCCAACATTTAAATTACCATGGCTTGAAATTGATAAAATACAACCTGCTGTCAACGCTATCATCGATAAATATTTTCCAGCGATACTAGAATCATGGAGAAAAGTATCTCCTCCTCCAGGTATTCTCAGATATAACAATGATCCAGACGGCGGTGGTCGTCATATATCACCAGGTATTGTCAATATCACACCAATAATCTCAGTCAGTCTGGTGTGTGATGCTATTGATGGCAGTTATCAAGTAGATCTTGAAAGATCCAGGCAGGCACAGCAGGGATATATCTTATACTCATTCATCCCCGAAGTCCCCCCCTCCCCCGATTTTTAATTGTTTCAGTACCCGTAAATCCGGTTTATCTACCATGTTATAATCCGCTATTATCATGGATACATTTCAGACTTTCTGACCAAAGTGGACACTTGCTTGATTTAAGAAATGAAATTTTAACAATAAGTTTTTATGTGAGATCCTAACCTGACTGATTTTTTGAAATCTCCTAAATATAATCAGAATAAAAAATACAAATAAAAATATTTCTGAATCAAAATAAAAATAAAAATAAAAATATTTCTGAATCAGAATAAAAATAAAAATTAAAATATTTCCGAATCAGAATAAAAATTAAAATAAATATAATTCTGAATAAAAATAAAAATAAAAATAAAAATATTTCTGAATCAGAATAAAATAAAAATAAAATAATCTGATTCTGAATAGATATTATTCGGTGTTACAACTCACTTTCACTTTGACTTTCACAACCCCTCTTGACAGAGTCAGGGTATTCACGTGAACTCACAATATTGTTCTTCGTATTTGCGTGCTAACTCTGATTTATCTTTCTCAATCGCGTTTGCGAGTGAAACAAATTTACGGATGTTTTTATCATCGTCGACAGAAAGTAACGATTGTTTCATCGCTTGTTGGAGTAATTTAATAAACCTGTATTCGGCTGCTGTATCTTCCATCGTATTTCCGTTCCTGTAATATTTCAAAATCATTTGTGATTTTTTCAGGATCCAATTGGTCGGAAAGTTCTATATCATCATCATTTAAATTTTTAATCTTAGAAATAATTGCATTAATATTTTCGGAATTCATTACATAATAAATATTTGTTTAAAATAAAAACAAAAAGCAAACAGTAGGAATGATGAGCGACTACCGTTTTATGGGGTCCCTTCATTTGCCAGTATTCGCCGTTTCATTGGGTCCCGTCGTAATTTGCCAGTATTTGCCGTCGAGGCTTTTTTCCTGGCTGACAGGATTTTTTTGGGCACCCTTCATGAGGCTTTTTTCTTTCTCGCTGACATTCTTTCTGAATGTCATTTTATGGGGCACCCTTCATGAGGTTGAGAAGCCATCACTCTTACTGTTTATTTTTGGGGGGCTCCTGTTTATCAATTTTGTGCACACCTCCCCCCAAATCAAACCCCGGAGAGTGCAAAACAGCACCCACCACAATGTTCAACATGGTGGGAAGGTGTGCATGAATTTTATTTTTGTTAAATTTCTCCTTAGGCTGGAGCCCCCCAATTGACATATCGCCACTTGTCAATTATGCTGATCAATTAACCAATCAGCGAGCGTAAATTAGACACACCTCTAGGCATTGCTTACGTCCACCATTTTCCTCCGACAAGCTGCTTGTGGCAACATTGAATTGATTATGATAAGTATTTACAATGTTTGCAATGATTTGTTGATTTCTCGATCTATAAGGGTGAAAAGAAGGCAGTGGGAGCCTTGTAATTCTGACTGTCAATATTCAGATCGTCTATATGGAAGAATTAGATTTATTCCTTTCCAGAAACATAGACAAAACTTCGATGGATGAAGACTTTTTACGTTGGTCGCATGTACGATCAGCTAAATATGGGAACAGTTGATGGAAATTACAACATGTTTGTTTTCATAAATATATGTGGAAAAGCATGTCCCGTCGAAGGCTTGAAGAAAAAAAAATTGAATTTGAAACAAATGTAAAAATAAACGTTTTTAGAATATGGGTAGAGAACCCCCAACATTCCGTCTTTGATGTATATTATTTTTCTTGCATAGGAAGCACTGAATCCCAGACTGCATTATTTTAAAGTTTGAAAATTTATACTTTAATGTTGGCTAGTCTCAAAAACAATGATTTATAGTCTCGATCTTTCAGACACTTGAGTGGCTCTTTACTTTCTCATTGGGCTTAGTAGGGGTGGGGATATGTAATAATAAAGAAATTTTAAAAAATGGTTTCAGATAGTTATCGTCCGATACATTAAGCATGCATTTATATGTTAACATTAACATACATCATTGATCAAAATTCCATCTGACGATAATAGTAGATCTTTAAAATTATTATGTACAATAGTATACTTTTAAACAGTAATTTTTTACGATTTTGTTATTAATTTTTAATTCATTAACTTCCAAGGCAGCATGAACATAAGCCAGATAAAATTAATAAGGATAAGATTATATACTAAATTCTTTAGCATCTTTTGCAGAGAATTTCCTTGTACATGAATAAGTTCTCGAGCAGCTTTAAAATTGATTTTTTATTATTTATTGAAATAACATACTAAGATTATTACCTTACGAACTTGAGCTACAAATAGAAATATTGTCTACTGCAATTCAATTTATACAACTTTGAAATTTTACATATTTAAGAATAAAACAAATCATTTTCAACAAACATATCACTTAATCTGAAATATATTTCTTTGTCAAATCCTGCATGTTTGTTGGAGGTTAGCAGGGCGTCATGTCACGTGATTTGGTAGGCGGAGCAATCTATCATCTCGCGTAAGGTCAATTATTAATGAAAATGCGATTATCACCCAATGTCCACAAATTTGTCAGTCACGAGATCGGAACGCCAGACCTCGAGTATGAGAATTCGCCTTAACCGCTCGCCCACGGATCGTTTTTACGAATATATGTTTCAGACGTTATTATGAAGTTACCTATAGCAGACGATTTTACCTGGATAACGGGCAGCCACTAACCCAAGAAAAGAAGTTAACTTAGAATCAGTGCAAGAAGTGATCTTGAAAATGAAGGCAGTGTTAGAAACGACAGAGGAAGAAACTCCTACAAGAAAGTCAACTTATAAATCACAAATACATGAAGCTTTATTTGCGTTCTATTTATGTATGTAATTTTCTTGAGATTCAATGAATTTATTTCAAGTTATAAAATCTACGGTAAATCTGCCTGGTGGCTGATGACGTCATTCGGGAACTTCTATACCTGAAAATATAAAAATAGCTTACCTGGATTACATACAAGGGGGCATGGCTTATCTGTTCCTCTTGTTTGCCTGAATTGTCAGGAACATGTAACATACAAGAGAGAGTGGGGTAGTCCTGGTGTAACACATCCTGACTTTGTCAGGGACAGAGTCCAAGACGGAGTCAAAGGGGAACAAGAAATAGTGTGAGCCAGAAAAAAAAAAAAAAAAAATCCGCGGCCGTCATATTATATTACGCAGTTTACAAGCCAGGTTACTCTATAATATCTCCACTGGGGGAAAGCTTTGCTTGACACAGTTATCTCCTTTCATCTTACATACAATTGAATTGAGTCAAGGTAGATTCAGGAGGGCGGCGTCTGGACCCTAACACAGTCAGGAGATACTGAAATTTTATTTTTTGTTTATTCTTCTTTGAATACGCCGATTTGGTTATATTATTTGCAACACGTTGTACTGAAGGTGTGACAATATCAAAATATTTGCCAGCTGCATATATCGATGGAAATTCTAATTCTTTGCCTGTCTCTGTATTTACGAATATAATTGCTTTTGGAAATTTATCATGTTTCCCAGTATCTCCAAATTTGCAATTATGACTGTGTAATAGCTCGTAAATTATTCAAAGAATTGTTCTTTGATCTGAATTAATATGATCAATCATAAAACCATATTCGATTAGTCCGTGAAAACTCGTTCACAAATTTATGACAAAGATATATTCCCCCCCCCCCCGGCACAGAATATGAGATAACCAGCATTATTGACAAAACCGACTGTTTTTTAGTCTACAATTTCTGATGATACCAGCACGCGATGCCTCATAATCCTTGATGATGGGATGCTTTACAAATTCGTTTTGCTCCATTTATATAGTAATATTATTTGTCTAAATTATTATTTTCTTACTAGAAAAAATATGTTAGCGTGAAAATCCAGCGAGATAGTCTTCAGCGTTTTTTTATTGGAGATTTATCAACAACAACGCTGTTGTCGGCGTCATTTTTTTTATCGTAATACCGTTTCAAAGTTCTGTATGTTTTACCACTGCATTCTACACGCAGCTGCGTTTTATCCCTGACTCCGACGTTACATTTCAAAAACGGCTTTGGTCCTAGACTTTCACGCTGCACTCTTTGCATGTGATATCCACACAATTCATTTACACAAGCCCGATTACAAGGAGATGCTGAACCAATCATCAACCACCTACAATTATTATTTGTTTAATCATTATATATTTAAATTAAGCTTTAGTTTAAATATATATATTGCCTTAATTATGACAATAAAGGAATTTACGAGATTATCTGCGATTAAGCCCTCTAAAGCTAGATTTGATCTTGACAGAATAACCCCTGAATTGCCGAGGCGAGCTCTGGTTGATGTTGATTTGACGAATAAGACTTTAATCAATCGTATTCGTGAAGCCAAGAGAGAATTTCGCAATGATGGCGCGGCTTATGTGTGGTCATCATTTAAAATTATACAAGACGTCGATGCTACAATGAATGACAAGCGAGCAAGGACAATTATTAATTATGTAGACAAACAAAGATATATTCTTAGGATAAAATTTGTCATAGCGGCAGATACCGCCGCGGTAGACGACATCTGGATTATCCGTGACAAACGTGACCCTGTTCGATTACATCACGCTGGAGATGTTGTCACGTTAAATAAAAATTCCAAATCAGGAATACTGACTGGCATCGACAAACCTTCTTATGAGCTAGCATATCCTGTGACGGCAGTTGTTTATGCAATATATCCGCTGAATGATAAACCTAGTGTTAATGACCTCCTGCCGATGAAAATATCTCGCTTGAATTGTGTATACAACACTTTACAAACGAGAAACAAGGAAACGGTTTAATGGATTTACGACGTAAAACAATAAATGAGTGGGCAGAAACAGTTAAAGATACCGGAGCGTCTATCAAAGACGTTGATGAACTGGAACAAAATTAAGATTTCCAATAAGGATGAAGATATTAACCGGAGAGATTTTGTACCAATCGAAATATAAAAAATGGAGCTTCGATAGAGATCTTTGATCATAACGCACACGAGTGGAAGTCAGACTAACAATGTTTCCACGAAATCGAACCGTTTAATTTTATAACGGTGATATGTTTGATTTCATCATAAATATCAATAAGAGTGACCCTGTATCTGTGTGGCTGTTTCACAGTTCAGAATCTGTAAACTATGATCAGTTTGTACGGCCTAATGGAGATATTTATCGTGCAGAATCCTTTTATAACAAAATGAAAAATCTTGCGTTGAAATACACGAACGATACTGATGTTATCGAACGATTATTCAGTAATTCCTTCACAGTTGCGTCAGTTGCTGCTCACTTTGCTCAGAAGGAAAATTCTCGGAAACCAACACGGTTGGAATTTCTTGAAGATATCCAACACAGTGGTGTGGAATACGGACACGGCGGATTGTGGAATACTAAATACGATTATAGTGATGTTATCTCGGTTGATATGGTTGCATGTTATCCTGGAAGTCTTCTTGGAAAGGGAGAGTGCTCTGAGTATTTCAAAAGATTTGGACATCCAACAAACGAGATGACCAGAGTTGCGATAAATGGACTCTTAGCAGATTTTAACTTAACTGGATTTGCATGTATTGAGTCATTCGAGTTTGCACGTAATCTTCATCCGATCGTGTATGTCTGGTTTGGAAGACATTTTAACGAACGCGGCTGGGATCCAATAGTTTTATTACGATATATGCTTGATGTAAAAATATTAATATCGTTGGTTGTAAGTGAAGCAAAAATATCGTATCGTTCGCAGAAATAAGTTTGGATACCAGAACAGAGGAAATATTCCCCGGAAAATCCGAATGAAAATCCAGATGAAGTCGAGTTTGAAAATAAACTCGCAAAAGATCTTGGCAGAAAAATAATTGGTAAATTTAAACAAAGAGGATCATATGATCATAAACGACACTGTACAAGATTAATTATCGGCGATGCTGAGCTTGATTTTATAATTGCTGATACAACAGAGAGAGGCACATTTATAAGTCGGAATAATACTTATTTATCGGACGGAACTAAATTAGGTACAGTTGTTATCTACACCGATGGTGACTCACCACAATTTACTCATTTAAGATCTTCGATGCTCACGTACGTTACGATAAACTTACTATTGATGATAAACAGATTTCCTGATACCACTGTTAGAGTCGCCACAGATTCATTTATATCAATAAAGAAAGAATAAAGGATTGCTAAAACAATTACATATCGGCGCTGATGCATCATGGGGCGAATGGAGAGTAAAACGAGAAAAGATACTTAGTTATTCTGAATCTGCTGAATACGGGTCTGAGGAAACATATTACAAAAATAAACAGATGTCAAAACTTTCATCAGCACCATCGGTATATGATCATGTGGCCAGACATAAAACAATTTATCTCAATGGACCTGGAGGTTCTGGAAAATCAACACGTGTAATTGAATTATTCCCGAATTTTGACATAATTTTACTAACTCCGACTCACCGGCTTGCCAGAGAAATAAACGAACAAGGAGTTAAATTTCATACTTATCACAGCTTCTTTAGATGGAAAGGAGATGCATGGAGTCATGAGCGAATGGGTTAGGGATATATTCCTAAGATCATTATCTGGGATGAAATATGTACTGTGTCCGTGGAGGTATTAAAAATGTTTCTTGTTTTGTTGTTGACGAGAAATACTGCTGTTATCATGTGTGGTGATCATGGTCAACCACCACCCTTTGTTGGATCATTTCCGCATGAATGGCTGAAAAAGTTCGTAGATTATTATGAGGAAATAATTGATGATCATAGAGCTATTGATGAACCGCTGTAAGAGTTTAAAAAGTTAATCAGACTACAACCAGATAAAATTCAATGTGAGATAATGCGTGAAGTAATTCCAGAGACTGTGGTGAGTGATTTTTGGAATTTGTGGAGGCCTGCTGATTTGATAGTTGCAAGTCGGAAGATTGTTCGTGATATGCTTCAACAGCAATTATTTCTGTTACATAAAGAAAAGATTTCAGATTTACCGGAGCCATCGTGTTATCGACCAGCAGATACACGCAAACAAAATATTGAAGTTGAGATTCCTGGAATTAATGAGAAACAAAAACTCGTTTTTAATGATATTGTTCTTGTTCCTGTGAGTGCTGTTGAGAGCGCGTTAACGATGGACAAATCTCCATGGACTCTAGGATATGCGATAACGATTCATTCGTCACAAGGATTAACTATTTCTGATACTAATATTTGGATTGTCAATGATCGGATCGAATGGTCAAATTTAGTTTATCTAGTGGTATCGAGAGTTAGAAGAATGTCTCAGCTACGGAGGGTTATCATGGACTACGGAATGACTCAGGAAACCATTGATAGTAATTGCGATGATATAGTAAGGAAAACATTACCTGGTTATCAGCGATCTGACAAGAAAAGTAAACGTGACTTTGATCTTGATGTTAAGTTTATCATGACACTGAAACAACAAAATAATCACTGTGCTTGCTGCAACAGTCATGTTGTGGCAGTATTCTTCTAATGACCCACGACAATTTACCGTGAATAGAATTAATAGTAGTCTCGGTCATACACGCGAAAATGTGATGTTGACCTGTCTTGAGTGTAATCGACGTAGGGGCGCTGGTGTCCTGCTTTCACAGAAGTGAAGGCGATCATTGTGTATTTTCAGGAATTACTTGTAAATGTTCACGTACAAATCCACGGTGAGGAGCAGTTGAATCTAGTCTGTAGATTGCAGGTCTACCCGTGGATCTTACCACGCTGGAAATTTTATGTGTGGCTACACTCCAGACTGGGTCAGTAGCTCTTTTTTTACCACCTTCAAGTTCACCAGGTTCATATAAATATCTTACAGTCACATTACCTAGTACTGGTTGTTTTGCGGAAGAGTCACGTCGATGTACTGGTATATGTTTTTTTGCGATCGCACTGATGGGTTTCACGTTAGTTCTACGAGTATTTTCATTATTTAATGCAGCTATCACACTTGGTAGTCTTGCAACCCTTCGCATACTGATATCCAAACAATCGCTCAGAAAGTGTTCGATTAAATCGCTCAACGATTGCCTGATGACGATGAATTGCGGTATGCTTGTCTGATTTTGACGTTATGTTGTTTCATCAGAGATGTTACTGCACCAAGAAATTCTTTGCCAGGATCAACCTGTAGCAACTGTGGCCATCGCAAGGGTCCTTGTTGATAAATTCGTTCGAAAGCAGATGGAACTTCAGTTGCTGTCTTTGTTGATAGTGGTTCTGCTTCTTTATATCTACTTGCAACATCAACGACAGTTAACGCGTATTTGTATGTGAGCGATTGACGTCTACCAGTTTTAATAGTATCATGTGGTAAAAACAAAATATCTACCTGATGAACCTCATTTGGAGTGCCGACATCAAAATGTGCGTACTGAATTGTTTTAGGTGGTGGTAGATAGATTTGCCATATTGCCTGTCGTGCTAACCAATCTGTAGCAACAGAACGTGCGACAACTGCTGCATCAGCAAGTTTACTAATCACTGTTCTACCCCTTCAATATCCTCTTGGGCTATAATAAACTGAGTCCATATAATAATTATCTATGATTAATTAAAGGCCCCTAGCACTAGTTTACCTTTCATCGCACCTATTATAAAAAAAATTAGCAAGCGATTCTCTAAGACATTTATTTTTTACAGACTTTAGAATGTGAATCAACTTCACGTGAGCAATATGTCGTTGTTGTAAATCTGGATTTTTATACGCGAGATCATGAACGTGGCACGCTTGATCAATCGCATTTATTGGATACTCTCCAGGTCTTGGTTGATATTTCTCGTCAAGTCGGGTTCCAGGACCACAATAATTATATCCAGGAAGACGCTTCTCGCCAGGATACTTAGCCCATGGAGCCGCTGGTAATAGTCTCAGTGAAGCAGCGATATCTCCGCCTGTTGCATGAGAAATAAATTTGTATTTTTTTTGCACCACATTTCAAACACTTGCCTGTAAGTGCACGCTTTTTATTCCTCGTCGTTATTGTTTTTAATCCACTAGTGGGGGTTGGTGCTTTACATCGAACACAATATAAATTCATATAATTATTATATATTTCTACAACATGGATATCATTGATTTACAGCGACACGAAAGCAAGAGCCAGTCAGACATCATCCAGCGCTACCAAATTCTATCAGAACAATTATCATAGGTCCATCTGAGTCTGGTAAACCTCAATTGTTGCTTAACCTGATAATGAGATGGCTTAAGTGGGATAAGTTGTATTTAGTGGCACCACCTGTAGATGATCAGCGTTGCTAAAACGTGCTTAAAGATTTTAATGAAAATGCAAAATTGTTGGACGAGGACGGTAATGATATTTTTGATTTTATTACCGATATTGATGAAGCTCCATCTGTGGATGATCTCGATGAACGTATTAAAAATCTCGTAGTATACGATGATGTGATGCTGCACAAACAATCAAATCCAGCTCGGATATTTTCCCGAGGCAGACACACAAACACCGATATTATATATGTTACTCAGCGATATACACAAATACCTAAAGTGATCAGAGATAACTGGAATCTTCTGGTTGTGTTTAATGGTGTTGATACCCACACGTTAAGAAACATCCACCAGACTTGGTGTTCAGGGGATATGGATATGATTAAATTCAGAAACTTCTTTTCAAAGCGTAAGCGATTCCTCATGGATTTATCATGATAAATTTACATGATCCTTGGTCCCGATATCGTACAGATCTCGATAAAATGTTTGGTTAAGAGACAGCAGCGGGGGGTGGGGGCGGGGTGGGGTGTGTGTGATGACAAACAGTGAGTGTCCGGGTCGGTAAACCAGAACATCAAACCCAATTCGGTCGGTTAGAGGCCTCGGTGACCTTGAATTTTCATTTTTCGTAGGAAGCTTTATTTTCGCGAATGGATTTCTCTAAAAGTTGTAGGATTCACCACCCCATCCCATCCCTGCTGCTCCGTGACACCGACACAAATTGTAACTTCTTCAATTCTTTCATCAGAAAGCTTTAGACGAAAGAGCTCAAAATTACTCTGAGAGATTTGAAGACTATCATGAAATGCGAATCAAAGGCCACTACGACAGACACAGCCAGGGGGATGGGAAAAGTGAACCAAAGGTCAGTAAGAGAGACACAGCCAGGGGGATGGAATAATATGAAGACACATGAGAAGTGTTTCAAACTTCGTCTGCTCTAATTATCTAGTAAGATTTCAGCTTAATTGCTGCACCCTCCGCTACTTCGAGGGGAGACGAAATAGAAGCTTGGGTAAATAAGATGATGTCGAATCATTCTTAGCCAAAGGAATAAAAAAGAGAAAAGGGAAGACAGAAAGTGTTGATACTGGCCGATTTATGAAAAGTTAACTATGGTATATTTTATTGAAACACTGGGAAGTTAGTTTAGTTATAAAATCTAAATGCGATAGTTCATATCTATTTTGTTATGAATTCGGCTAGAGATTTGCTAATAACTATCTGATATCAATATAAAAGCCGAAAATCAAACTTTAACGTATTTTTACTATGCTTGCGAAAACAGATATGTGTGTTTTATTGTTTTTTTGTTTAATTTTTCACTTGATTCAAGTCAGCTTGGCATTTGGGCAAATCAGCCTTAATGTTGGGCCGAATCAGCCCGTAATTTGGGCCGAATCAGTCACGGTCCGAATCAGTCGCGGTCAGAATCAGCTATGGTCCGAATCAGCCAGCATTCAAGTGCACCATTAGTTACAAGAACAACTGACATACACGTTACACAGTTCCATTTGACGAAACATTTAATGTTAAATTGCTGTTATGCACTCAGTACTTCTTGGTGTAAACCTATTGACAATTTTTATTAGGATTTTCCATTGTGCCCCGAAGTGCTTATTAATGCAAACCTACTGCGCATTTTTAATCCCTCCCACCATGTGCCCCCAACTGGCCCATACGACTACAATGACTTATTTTTCATGAAAAGACTGCAAGATATAATTTGTCATAAATGACAGTATAGAGGACCTGAGCGTGGTATAGTTCAACGATTCACGTGAACAGCTCATTTTAAGAGAATGAATTTAGACTCACACAAAATTAAATACAAAAGTATCGACAAAAGCAGATGGCTTGTTATTGATAAAAGATAACTTGTCTCCATATTTCAATATTTGCAACAGGCAATGATTTGTCGTACAATGTTGTCAATGCAAGAAATAAAGCTATGCCATATAACATCGACTATCTTCTCATTTTCAGTAGGTAGCCGGTCTGCAGGAAGAATTAACTGTTGACAACAATTTACGGAATAGTTGTAAAGAATAATAATGTAAAGGTAGAAATTTGGAATTTACGTAGTAAGATAGTTTTAAGTTGGTTCACGCAGGCAAGGCGAACGAGGCAACCCCCTTGGGCCCCACGCTGATGACGGAAATCAACTCCGCAATGCATTTATTTTTGCTTGGGGCCCCGCTCATCGCTTGCTGCCTTGGGCCACGCACATCCTAGGGCCAATTCTGGGTTCACGTCACGGGTGGTTGTGGTGAGTGATGATATGCATTGAGTTAGTAGTGTCATAATGGGGATTTCGACTATGCTTACCTAATCGACACAACCTCCACAGCATACGGTATGGAGATTAGCGCCGAAAACAAAAAAAAAACTGATGACAAACAACACCAATGTCATCAGTACAGAATAAAGGTCAGTGAACAGAAGCTGGAAAGAGTCACAAGCTTCAAGTACTTGGGATCAATTATCACAGATGAGGGCTTCAAACCAGAACTACTTTGAAGGATTGCCCAGACAACAGCAGCAATAACAAGGTTGAGACCAATATGGAAAGATACAACAATGCTTTTGGTTCAAAGGCGGATATTGTCATATCCATTTTTCTGTATGCTTGTGAAACATGGACGCTCACAAGGATTCAAACTTTCGAAATAAGATGCTACCGCAAGATCTTGGGCATCTCATAAATTGACCGTATAACCAACAAGGATGTCCACAACAGGATCCAGCGAACCATCGGATCCTATGAAGACCTATTGACCACTCTAAAAAAGCTCAAACTGAAGTGGTACGTCATATCTCAAGATCATCTGGACTGGCAAAAACAATCTTGCAATGCACAGTGCGAGGGTGCAGAAGAAGAGGCAAACATAAAAAGAGGTACGAAGACAACATTAATGAGTGGACAGGCATGGGATTTGGAGATTCCCAAAGGGCAGAAGAGAACAGGGAAAGATGGAGAGAATTTGCTGTAAACTGTGGTGCCCCAATGACCTCTTGGGTTAAGGGATTGATGATAATGATGACGATACCTAATCGAGATTTTAGTGAGAGCTTAGACCATGCTTACTTATCACGGCTGCCAGTCCCAGAACCTCTTCTAGTTCCACATAACCTTTCCCCACTTGATGATTTACACATGCATGCATCTGCATGGAATTTAAGGAATTCATGAAAATGTATGCATTTCTTACCTTCTTTTTTTGTACCAATATCAATGCTGTGTGTTCAGTTTCAAATGTAAGGACTTCATTTTATATTGTATCAACTGATCCCAATATTGGCAAGGTATCTTGAGCAATAAAACGCGTGTGTGTGAGCAGCAGAGAGGGTGAACAGACCACATGCTTGGATTGTTACTTATTAAAACAAAATTATGGTCTCAATAGTCAACAACGATATAAACCCCCCCCCCATCAATTGGGTTACTTCATTTTTGACCTTTGTTGTGTGTTTGTTTACTCGCGGACAACTTACTTTTGGTCGCACCCTCTCTGCTGCTCTGGTTTTTATCTAAATATTTTATCAAGACCTATACGATACCTCGACCTAGGATCATGTAAATTTATTGTGATAAATCCATGTGGAGTAGCTTGCGCCGCTGAAAAAAAGATTTTTGAAATTAATCATGTCCATGTCCCCTGAACACCAAGTCTGATGAATGTTTCGCAGAGTATGTGTATCGACTCCATTAAACACAACTAAAATATTGCAATTATCTCTGATCACTTTGGGTATTTGTGTATAGCGCTGGGTAACATAAATCACGTCGGTATTTTTGTGTCTGCCTCGGGAAAATATCCGAGCTGGATTTGATTGTTTGTTCAGCATCACATCATCATATACTACTAGGTTATTACTAAGTCCATCAAGATCATCTACAGATAGCGCTTTATCAATACTGGTAATAAAGTCAACAACAATATCAATGTTGCCGTCCTCGTCCAACAATTTTGTATTTTCATTAAAATCTTGAAGTACTTCATAACATCTCTGATCATCTACAGATGCCGCTACTAAATATAACCTATCCCACTTGAGCCATCTCATTATCAGATTAAGCAACAATTGCGTCTTACCAGACCCAGATGGTCCAATTATTATGATCCTGATAGAATTCGGTAGCGCTGGATGATGTTTGACTGGCTCCTGCTTTCGTGTTGCTGAGAATTCAATTATATCCATATGATAAATAATATGACTTTATATTGCGTTCGATGTAGAGCACCCACTGCCACCACTGGCTTAACAACAATAATAACAAAAAATGAAAAGCGTGCACTTACAGGCAAGTGTGTGAAATGTGGTACAAAAAATACAAATTTCTTTCCCTTGACAAATCAAGGAAGACAGGCGGTGATATCGCTGCTTCACAGGGAAAATTACCAGGAACTCCATGGGCTAAATACCCTGGTGAGAAACAACTTCCTGGATATAATTATTGTGGTCCTGGAACCCGACTTGATATTCGGCTTGACGAACGAGAACAACCAAGACCTGGAGAGTATCCAATAAATGCAATTGATCAAGCGAATCATGTTCATGATGTTGCGTATTAAAATAAAGATTTACAAGAACGACATATTGCAGATGTGAAGTTGATTCATGCGTTAAATTCTATCAAGAATAAATCTCTCAGAGAAAAACTCGCTAGTTTTCTGGTAAAATCTGCAATGGAAGGTAAATTGGTGTTAGGGGCTGGTAATTAATCAACTGATTATTATCATAATGGAATCGATTCATTATAGTCCAAGGGGATATTGGAGAGGTAGAGCAGCGATTAGTAAACTTGCTGATGCAGCAAATATTTCACGTTCTGTTGCTGCAAATTGGTTAGGACGACAGGCAATATGGCAAATCTATCTACCACCGCCTAAAAGAATTCAGTACGCGTATTTTGATGTCAGTGTTCCCAGTGAAGTTCATCAAGCAGATATTTTGTTTTAACCACATGATGCTATTAAAATTGGTAGACGTCAATCACGCACATATAAATACGCGTTAACTGTCCTTGATGTTGCAAGTAGATATAGAGAAGCAGAACCACTATCAGCAAAAACAGCAACTGAAGTTGCATCTGCGTTTGAACGAATTTATCAACGTGGTGGTCTACGATGGCCACAATTATTACAGGTTGATCCTGGCAAGGAATTTCTTGGTGCAGTATCATCTCTGATGAAAAAACATAATGTCAAAATCAGACGAGGACACACTGCAATTCATCGCGATCAGGCAATCGCTGAACGATTTAATCGAATACTTGCTGAGAGATTATTTGGATATGAATATGCGAAGAAAATAGTTCAGGCATATACGAGATCTCGTGAATGGGTTGCAAGATTACCAAGTGTGATAGCTGCGTTAAATAATGAAATTACTCGTGCAACTGCCATGAAACCCATAATGCAATTACAAAAAACCCCACATACCAATACAAAGACATGACTTTTTAAAACAACCAGTATTAGGTAATGTGACTGTAAGATATTTATATGAACCTGGTGAAAAAAAGAGCAACTGATCCTATCTGGAGTGTGACCACACATAAAATTTCCAGCGTGGTTAGATCGACGAGTAGACCTGCAATCTTCAAACTGGATTCAACTGCTCCTCAACGTGGATTTGTACGTGAACAATTACAAGTAATTCCTGAAGACACACAATTACCACCGCGTTCACTTTTGTAAACTGGCTCCCCGACGTCGATTACACTCAAGACAGGTCAGCATCACATTTTTGCGTGTGTAACCAAGACTTCTATTAATTCTATCTACGGTAAACTGTCCTGCCTTATTATTCGAATAGTGGCACAACATTACTGTGTTACAACTTGCACAATGATAATTCTGTTGTTGTTTCAGTGTCATAATAAATGCAGTATTGAGATCAAAGTCGCGTTTCTGTTTTTTTTTTTGGTCATATTGTTTATAACCAGATAATATTTCTTGACAACTTCGTCGCTGATATCATCAGCGACTATATCATCGTTGTGTATGACAACCCTTCGCAGTTGAGATATTCTTTTGACTCAAGACACTGCGAGATAAACTAAATTTGACCATTCGATCCGATCATCAATAATCATTGTGACGAATGAATCGTTATAGCGTATCCTAGTGTCCATGGAGTTTTATCCCTGACTGTGTCAGGCGTTAACGCGCTCTCAACAACATCAACAGGAACTAAAACAATATCATTTAGTAGAAGATTTTTTTTTTATTTCCTGGAATTTCAACTTCAATATTCTGTCGTCGCGTATCCGCTGGGCGATAACACAATGGTACAGGTAGAGTTGAAAACTTTTCTTTATGTAACAGAAATAATTGTTGTTGCAGTGTATCACGAACTGTCTTTCTACTTGCAACTATCAAATCAACTGGCCTCCACAAATTCCAAAAATCATTCATAAGAGTTTCTGAAATTATTTCACTAATTATCTCACACTGTATTCTATCTGGCTGCAGTCTGATTAACTTTTTAAACTCTTCCAGCGGTTCATCAATAGCTATATGGTCATCAGTTATTTCTTCGTAATTATCTACAAAGGTTTTTAACCATTCGTGCGGAGACTGCCCAACAAAAGGTCTCGGTTGACCGTGATCACCACACATTATCACAGCAGTATTTGTCGTCAAAAACCAATCAAGAAATCTTTTTAATACTTCCAGCGATACCGTACAAATTTCATCCCAGATAATAATTCCAAGAACGTATATTTCACCCATTCGTTCGGGAGTCCATGCGTCCCCGCACCATCTGAAGAAACTATGATAGGTTTGAGATTTTACTCCACGTTCAGTCATTTCTCTGGCTAGTCTTTTTGTTGGTGTCAAAATAATCATATCTGAACAGTTCTTTAGAGATAATTCAATCGCACGTGTTGTTTTACCAGAACCACCACACCCATTAAGATAAACGGTTTTATGTCTGACCACAGGATCATACACAGATGGTGCTGATGATTTTGATATGTGATTATTATTCTTGTGATATATTTCCTTGATTTTAACGTCTGCGGATTCAGAATAACCAAATATATTTTCTTGTTTTATTCTCCATTCACCCCAGGATTCATTAACGTCAAGTAATGGTTTTAACAAATCCGTATATTTTTTATTTATATAAAATGAATCCGTGGCGACGCTAACTGCGATCAGAGGAAATCTGTTTATCATTGATAGTAAATTTATCGAAACGTACGCGAGCATCGAAGATCTTGAATGAGTAAATTGTGATGACTCACCATCAATATACCTCACAATTGTACCTAATTTAGTTCAGTCTGACAAATAAAAATTATTTCGACCCATAAATGTGCCTTTCTCTGTTGTATCATCAATTATAAAATCGAGTTCAGCATCGTCCATAATTAATCTTGTACAATGTCGTTTATGATAACATGAACCACCTTGAGTAAATTTACCAATTATTTTTCTGCCGAGATCTTTTGCAACTTTATTTTCGTAATCAATCGCATCAGGATTTTCATCACCTGACTCTGTCAGGGAATATTTCTTTGGTTGTGGTAACCAAACCTGTTTCTGCGGACGATATGATATAATTGCTTCACTTACAACTAATGATATCAATATCACTACATCAAGCATGTATCATAATAGTACTATTGGAGCCCAATGTTTTTCTGAGAAATGTCTTCCAAACCACGCATAAACAATCGGATGAAGATTTTTCGTAAACTCGAATGACTCTATACAGGCAAATCCAGTCAGGTCAAAATCTGGTAAGGGACCATTTATCGCAACTCTTGTCATTTCGTGTGTTGGATGTCCAAATCTTTAAAAATATTTAGAACACTCTCTGTATCCAAGAAAACTTCCAGGGTAACATGCTACCATATTAACCGAAATAACGTCATTATAATCGTACTTAGTATTCCACAATCCACCGTGTCCTTATTCGATACAACTATGTTGGACATCAACAAAAAATTCCGATCTTGTCGGTGACCATGAATTCTTCTTTTGAGCAGCATGTGCAACAACTGATGGAACGGTAAAACAATTATTCATTAATTGTTCAACCTCTGACTCTGGCAAGATATTGTCAGGAGTATTTTTTAATGCAATTTTTTTCATTTCTTAGTGGAGTGATTCTGCACGATAAATTTCTCCATTAGGACGGACAAACTGATCATAGACAGATTCTGAACTCTGAAATAACCACATAGATACAGGGTCACTCTTACTAATATTTCTGATAAAATCAAAGATATAATCAAAGATATAATCATTATATAATTTAACAGTTCGATCTCGTGGAAATATTGTTACGCTGATGTCCATGCATGTGCATTATGATCAATAATAGTTATCGGAGCTCCTCTTGATTTATATTTAGATTCGTACAAAATCTCTTTGATTAGTGTTTTCACTGTTATTGGGAATTTCAATCTTTTACCTAACTCAGCAACATCTCTGATATATGCTCCGGTATCTTTAACTTTTCTGCCCACTTATTTATTTTTTACGTCGTAAATCCGTTAACCCTTTTCCACGCATTGCGTTTGTGAAGTGTTCTGTAATTCGCTCGGCTACACAATTTATCCTTGACTCTGTCAAGGACAGTTTCATTGGTTTAAGATCATAGACATTGGGTTTATTATTTAGCGGATATAACGCATGAACAACTGCAGTCACAGGATATGCTCGTTCATAATATGGTTTTTTAATACCAGTCAACGCTCCTGGTTTGGAATTTTTATTTAACGTGACAATATTATTTCCAGTGTGTCCTGACTGTGTCAGGCGCACATGGTCACGTTTGTCACGGATAATTAAAGTGTCGTCGTCTGTATGCACAATAAATTTATTAGAATAAAATATCTTTGATTGCCTTGATGAATATCAAGGTAGTTAATAATCTTCCTTCCTCGCTCGTCATTCATTCTGTATCTACAACACTCATGATTCTGAATGTTGACCATACATGATCCGCGCCATCTTCGCGAACTTCCTTCTTGGCTTCACAGATACGATCAGTTATATCTTTATTTACCAAAGCCAGATCTTGCATCGAGAAACTAAATTTAGATTCCGGCAGTTTGTCAAGATCAAATATGGCTTTAGAGGGCTTAATTACGGATAATCTCTCAAACTCCTCCATATTATAATTAAGACAAATATATATTTAAATTGAAGGATAAAATATTATATAATTATTCAAACAAAGAATAAATGCGGGTGATTGGTTATTTAACTCCTTGTAACAAAGCATTCGTAAATGAATTCTGTGGATATCATATGCAAAGCACTTGGCACAGGAGTCTAGGACCAAATCCGTGTTTACGATGTGGTGTTGGGGTTAGAGGAGAAACCCGGTTGTGTGTAGAATGCGGTGGTAAAAAATACAGGGAGATGAAACGATATTACGATAAAAAAAAGAAGAAAAAAAGTAGCGCCGATGGAGTCGAATCCCCCATAAAAACCGCCGAAGATTATCTCGCCAGATTTTCAAAAAATGATTTAGACTGATAATATTATTATATAAATGGAACAAAATGAATATGTAACACATCCTATCATCAAGAATTATGAGGCATCTCGTGATGGTGTAATCAGGCACTGCAGATTAAAAAACCAGTCGGGTCTGTCATTAATACTGATTATCTCATATTCCATGCTGGGAAAAAAATATATATCTTTGTCATAGATTCGTATACGAGTGTTTTCATGGAATAATCGAAGATGGACTTGTGATCGATCATATTAATTCAGATCCGGAAGATAACTCTCTAGATAATTTGCGAGCTATTACACGAAGTCAGAATTGCAAATTCGGAAATACTGGCAGTAGTTGTAAGTCTCCGAAATCAGTTGTATCTATGAATGAAGAGACAGGCGAAGCAATAATATTTCCATCGATATATGCATCTGATAAATATTTTGATATTTACACGTATTCAATACAAGTAATATAACCAAATCGGCATTTTCCAAGAAATACAAGCAAAAAATAAAATTTCAATATCAGACACATGAAAAATTCTCATGAGGTGCCTGTGGGCCATAAGAAAGGCCTTGACTAAAAAAAAAGAAAACAAAGAGTGCCCCATAACCGCCACAAGAGAGGCATCAATGGAAGGACTCTAAGGACCTCATGGTAAAGGATTTACTCGCAATGAAAGGACCCCGTGGAATGGTGACTGATCATCATCACTGCTGTTTGTTTTGTTTATTTTTATTATTATTCAGATTCAGATTTTATTTTTATTATTATATTAATTCTGATTCTTAAATATTTTTATTTTATTTTTATTATTATTCAGATTCAGATTTTATTTTTATTATTATATTAATTCTGATTCAGAAATATTTTTATTGCTTTATTTTTATTATTATATTAATTCTGATTCTTAAATATTTTTATTTTATTTTTATTATTATTCAGATTCAGATTTTATTATTATTATTATATTAATTCTGATTCAGAAATATTTTTATTATTATATTAATTCTGATTCTTAAATATTTTTATTTTATTTTTATTATTATTCAGATTCAGATTTTATTTTTATTATTATATTAATTCTGATTCAGAAATATTTTTATTATTTTATTTTTATTATTATATCAATTCTGATTGAGAAATATTTTTATTATTTTATTAATTCTGATTCAGAAATATTTTTATTATATTATTTTTATTATATTAATTCTGATTCAGAAATATTTTTATTATTTTATTTTTATTATTAATATTTTTTCTGATCTTTTTATTATTCTGATTATTATTTTTCTGATTTAGAAATATTTTTTTTATTTTAAACAAATATTTATTCGATAATGAATTCTGAAAATATTAATGTTATTATTTCTGCGATTGAAAAATTGCAACATGACGGTATAAAAATATCTGATGAACTGATGAAAATTATGTGTGATTTTGAATCATTACAATAACGAAAATTTGAGAATAAATATACACTACCAGCCGATTACAAATTCATAAAGTTGATTCAGCAAGCAATGTTACAATCCTTGGCAATTGTTACCGATACGCAGGTTAAAAAATGTTTCACTTGCACGAGCGATTGAGAAAATTAGATCACAATTATCTCACGAATACGAAACAAAAAGAATCGTGAATGCTCGTATAAGACAGTTGAGAGATATTATGTCTGATTACTGTGAAACGATTCATGATGAAAGTGAAAACAGCAGTGACTATAGTGACAACGAAACTAATGCTGTCACCGTGACTGTGGTACCAGCTAACACTAAACAAAAAGGAAAGTGACTTTGACGAAGTCAAGAAGGAAGAACTCATTTCTGACTATAGTAAAAATATTTTTTTTTATTCTGATAATAATATATTCTGATAATAATATTTATTCAGAATCAGATTATAATATTTACAAACAATCTGATTATAATATTTATTCTGATAATAATATTTATTTTTTCTTCTGATAATAATATTTATTCAGATTTAATTTATTCAGAATCAGATTTATTTTTATTCAGATTGTATTTAGTCAGAATCAGATTATAACATTAATTTATTCTGATAGTAATATTTATTCAGATTATAATATTTATATTTATTTTATTTTGATAATGATATTTATTCAGATTATAATATTGTCTGAGATTCTGATTATGATATTTATTGAGATAATAATATTTATTCAGATAATAATATTTATATTTATATTTATTCTGATTATGATTTTTATTCAGATAATAATATTTATATTTATTTTTATTCAGATTCTGATTTATTCTGATTCTGATTCATTCATGATTTATTCAGATAATAATATTTATATTTATTGTATTCTGATAATAATATTTATTTTAAATCTGATAGTAACATTTATATTTATTTTTATTCTGATTTTGATATTTATTCAGATAATAATATTTATATTTATTTTTATTCAGATTCTGATTTATTCTGATTCTGATTCATTCATGATTTATTCAGATGATAATATTTATATTTATTTTTTTCTGATAGTAATATTTATTTTATTCTGATAGTAACATTTATATTCATTTTATTCTGATAATAATATTTATTCAGATTATTATATTTATTTTATTCTGATAATAACATTTATTCTGATAATAATATTTATTAAGATTATAATATTTTATTCTGATAATAATATTTATTCAGATTCTAATAATATTTATTCAGATTCTGATAATAATATTTATTCAGATCATAATATTTATTTTATTCTGATAATATTTATTCTGATAATAATATTTATTAGATCCTGATAATAATAATTATTCTAATAATATTTATTCAGATAATATTTACTCAGATTCTGATTTATGTTTGTTCTGATTGTGATATTTATTTAGATAATAATATTTATTCTGATAGTAATATTTATTTTATTCTCATTAAAATATTTATTCTGATACTAATATTTATCCTGATTATAATTATTTTATTATGATAGTAATATTTTTTTTTTATTCTGATAATAATATTTATTCAGATTATAATATTTATTTTATTCAGATTAAAATATTTATTTTTTTCTGATAATAATATTTATTCTGATAGTAATACTTACTCAGATTCTGATTATAATATTTATTTGATTCTGATTATAATATTTATTCTGATAGTACTATTTATTCAGATTATAATATTTATTTTATTCTGATAATAATATTTATTCTGATAGTAATACTTACTCAGATTCTGATTATAATATTTATTCTGATAGTAATTTATTTTATTCTGATTATAATATTTATTTTATTCTGATTATAATATTTATTCTGATAGTAATATTTATTCAGATTATAATATTTATTCTATTCTGATAATAATACTTATTCTGATTATAATATTTACTCAGATTATAACACTTACTCAGATTCTGATAATAATATTGATCAGATAATTAATACTCAGATTTTGATAATATTTATTCAGATTATAATATTTATTCTGATAGCAATATTTATTCTGATAATAATATTTATTCTGACAATAATATTTATTCAGATTATAATATTTATTCTGATGATACTATTTATTCTGATAGCAATATTTATTCTGATAATAATATTTATTCTGATAGTAATATTTATTTTATTCTGATAATAATATTTATTCAGATTACAATACCTACTCAGATTCTGATTATAATATTTATTCTGATAATAATATTTATTCTGATAGCAAGATTTATTTTATTCTGATAGTAATATTTATTTTATTCTGATAGTAATATTTATTTTATTCTGATAGTAATATTTATTTTATTCTGATAGTAAATATATATTTTATTCTGATTATAATATTTACTCAGATTCTGATTATAATATTTATTCTGATAATAATATTTACGCAGATTCTGATAATAATTTATTCAGAATCAGATATATTTTTTTACTCTGGTAATAATATTTACTCAGATTCTGATTTATTTTTATTCTGATAATAACATTCATTCAGATTATAATATTTATTCAGATTATAATATTTACACAGATTCTGATAATAATTTATTCAGAATCAGATTTATATTTTATTCTGATAATAATATTTATTCTGAATCAGATTCAATATAAGAATGTGAACTTGATCTCTATCACATACAACTGTAATAATATCTTCTCCTTTATGTTGTATTGTTCTACGAACGCACATACAGATTAATACTTAAAACTTCATTCCTCAAATCCAGAAGGTGTCCTGTCTGGTCAGTAAGTTTGAAATGTATCCTTGATAATAGTGGATTATGACATCGCAGATAAACGACATTAATTGGTTCTGATACAATTAAATATCCAGGTGGGACTTGAGGGGTAAATGAGTATAAGATGTATCCTTGTTGAGCTTGGCTAGATTTTTCAAGATCTACTTGATAACTGCCATCAATGACGTCACAAACAAGATTGACTGTGATTGTTGATGTGATATTAATAATACCCGGCGAGACATGATGACCTCTACCGTAAGAATCGTTGTTGTGTCTGAGTATACCTGGTGGTGGTAATACTTTTCTCCATGATTCTAAAACCTTTGGAAAATATTTATTAATGAGCTCACCAATTGATTCACTCTTATCAAATTTAAGTTCAGGTAAAAGGAAGTCATCAATTATTTCATCAATCGATTTTGCATAATGTTTTAAAAATAACTTTCAATTCATCACTGGATTTTACATTTTCAATTATAACTTTATTGACGTATTTTATGTCTAAGATAATATGTGTTGGATGATTAATATTTTCAATGATTTGTTGTTTTACGTCTTCGTTGTAATGTTGTATTATACTCGTAAACAGATTTATTATATTAGTATATGTTCAATTATGTTCAGGCTTAATTGCATAAGTAAATGAATCAGTAATTCTTAGGTTAAAATTTTTTCTTTTCCAAACAATTTTATCATTTTCATCTACAAGATCCTCAGTATGTGCTAATAAATCCGCTATTAAAGGAAAACTTTTACCGTCACTACTGACAATTAAATCTGTATTAAAATATGTCCATGGTTCTTCTTTTCTATATTCTGGAATATTTGTAAATGATTGCTTCACCGAAAGAAACTCATCTTGTTTTGGTTCTGGTGGTCCTTGATAAACTGGTATAACTTCTGGCCAACCTAATACAGTCCTAATCGATGACTGATATATATCTCCGGCATAATCCGGTGAATATACTTCAATTGCCAGAGATAATGTTGGTTCGTGAACAGTAATGGTTATCTTGGATTCTTTGCCTGTTATAGATTTAATCTGGCGTTGGAATTCATCATTGATAACTACCTGTGGGAATACTGACTACTTGCCATTCTGGGGTTCCGTCGTCGTGATTTTTATTTGCAAATACCAGCAAGTTGTTTGGTTGTAATCCACCAAAAGACTTTGATCTGATATTCGGCCAACTATAATAAACTCGCAATTGTGCTAGTGCTATTTCTTTTGCTGGAATTGCAGTTGGGAAATTAATGCTAAACTCAGGATTGGCTGAACTCGCTGATATCATTGTGGTTTTTGGTGGTGCTGTATTAGTGATGATCTGTTGTAGTAATTCATTTGATATTATTAGTAAATCAGGATTTTAAATCAAGGTAACTCTGACATCCTGATTCATAAATCAGGAGCATTTCTGTGAATTCCTGATCTGATATTATTCCGTAGCCGAGTCCTGATGATATCATCGATGGTAATTTGGGCGTGTGCTTGTGTTGCCGCTGATAATAACATTTGATATTCATGCAATTTATCAGCCGCACACATTGATATTTTTTTTTGTTGCAATTATATTAAGAACACCAGCAACTGTTGTTGTGGTTGAAACACAAATTGTTACAACTGCTGGTGATGCCATTGTTACCACAGACAGTAATACACAGATACCAGCGACTACCGCAGATGCAGAATAAACAATTATATCAGTAACAACGACATGTCTACGATATTTTTATATTTTTATTGTATAATTGTCAATAATATTTTTTAATTGAGCTTGTAACAAACACACTTGTTGTATCTGTATTTGTTTGCTGACATTTATATATGTTGTTAAGTAATCAATTGAGGTGTTTCAGTGACAAATTCCAGACACCACCAGTATGACGCTGCAGTTAATTTTTTATCAGATGGTTCCAGTATATATATTTCTTTGGCATCTTTGTTTAATACAATAGATACGGTTTCAGAAAAATCATCGGTTGAATAACGCCATGGATACGTGGTAAAAATCCTAAATTTTGCAGAGCTGAACACAGACAGCCTATACACACCAGTAACCATTGCGGTATGTCTGAAAATGTTATTTTGCTGTGACCATTTTGATGATCCTGATGATATTGTGTATACCACTTTGATGATCTGCTTGTGAGGAATTTTAATCAGATTAGTTTTTTCAACGATATCAGGAATTCCACTGATAATGTCATTAAGTTTTGAGTTGATTTTGGAGAGTTTTACATTTCCAAAAAATTCATTAATAGTTTCTACGATAATTCAAAAACAATTGTACGTGATTGGAAAATTCAGTTCTAAATGTGATAATTCCATTGTTGATCTTCAACAACGAAGTTGTCATCGTGATGTTGTTACTGCCGACATATTTTTTTGTTTTAGCGTCCAAATCACTAATAGGTTCTCCAATGTTGGTAATTTTATTGTTGTTCATGTTGAGGTTGCCAGTCATTGTATCACCAGTTTTTAGTAATCGTTCATTTATATTATCTCAGATTAATGATATAGGAAAACTAGGAAAAAGTTTACCATGTAGGTCATATACAGGTATAGTACCTTCTCTCACTCCTTTAAAACGAAGAATAATATCGATGACTAGCCATTAATTTTCCTTCACGGTTCTGAAATATTACAAGTTCATTTGGATCAACATTTGTAAGATTTAAGAGATCAGATAATTCATCATTTATCTTTTTTGTTACTTGTGTGAGTAAATTTTCATCTGGTGTTTGTTGGGTTTTAGTTTTAGCTGATCTTCTGTAAATATCTACCATTATATATTTAACTATTACTTAAAATGGTATACTCATGCACAACTTTATGAGGTGGTGTTGTTGATGATGATACAGCGTTGAGCACAGCGAGTACTTCACTGCCACATATTGGCAGATCAGTCATTGTTTGTGTTGGTAATGTCGAATACCAGATTGGTGTAGTTTTATCACTCACATAATTTAGAAATTCTTTTGGTGATGCCGACCCAAAAGAATCGAAATAAACAATTCCACGTGGGTCAATCCCATATGCAACCCAATGAGTACCCGGACCAGAGATTTTATCAAGATTTATGATACTTGTTTCAACATTATTTGGTTTGTACAGTAATTGATCACGCATAAAAACACCTGAAATTTGTTATATTTAGTTGCTTAGAAGCATCAAGTAAATCAAAATTGGACATGGGGAGAATCAACAAGTGTCCCTGGCAGTCTTAGACCCTTTCCGTACCAGGTTCCTGGCAGTCTTAGACCCTTTCCTTTTTTTTTTTATTCCTTTTCCTGTTGCTTTCTTTAGTGCCATCCCAGCAGCAGTTCCAACAGCACCTAACGCAGCTGCTTTTGCAACAGCTGGGACTGCAGAGGCTATCAACGCTGCTATAGCTGTGAGAAGTGAAAATATACCACCCATCTTAGCAATGTCTTTAATGGCACCTGCAGAAAGATAAGTTGTATGCCGGTCTTTGACCGTTTGGCTTCACTGAAGTGCCCAAGTTGACGTTCTGACAATGATAGTTTATTTGAACCACCATTCAATCTGTTCTCACTTTAGTGACATTTTCACTCCACAGTTCTCTTTTGATACTGATTGTAGTTTTTTAATCTGACCAGGAGTCAGATCGACACTAACATGATGATATGACATTTATAATTATCATCTTGATTTTAAATTCCTGATAAAATCAGGAGATCTAATTACATGCTTTCTACTGGGGCATCAATAACTCTCAATAATCCACCAACACTTTCAAGCAACATTGTTTTATCCGAAAGTATGACAGTGATTGCTCTGTAATTGGCAATTGCTCCTCTTGTCACATGAGCTCGAAAGTGTATATCAACAACAGATTGTCTGAATAAATCCAAGTGTTCCAGCAAAAAGTAATAAATTGGATACAGCGTTGTAAAACCTGTGATATTTGTAAACCCGAATCGACATTTTGATCACGCCCCATGAATGACATTAAACAATGATATACACGTGCTACATGATTTTGATCAAAATTTAACAAAATATCCTCAGCTGGTTCTTGATGTCCATTTATCCTCAAAGAAACCTCACTAACCCCAAGTTTGTCAAATATCATTATACTATGCGTTTGTGAGTTTATTCGTGCAGTATCTTGAAGAGCAATTAATATATGTCGTGGTGCAGAGACACTTGCTGTGATGCTATTTGCCATGTGGATAAACCATTAATGTTGCTTTGAATACTATCTGTGGTCATCGTTAACCATGACAACGTTGATTTACCACCTTGATTCATGAAAGAAAGTAACGTTCTTCCTCAGGTATTGTTGGAGTTATTACTGGCGTCCACAATGAAAGTTTTGTCAGAATTACTTTACCAGCATCACCAGCAGGTCGCCATATTACATCATCGTCTGTAGCTTTTCGAACGAGTACAACTGTATGCTTGGCTCCAAAAATAACCTTTCTAACATTTCTACAAAATCCAAAGATATGTGTCAGTGGAATTGCACATGAAAATCTACTTCCACCTTCCAACATTGATTGACGTGCATTAAATCCTAAATTATAATCTGCATCAACATTAATAATCATATTTTGCACATCCACGTCAGTGTTTCTGGCAAAGTTTCTTGGGCGTCCTATTACATATTGTTTATATTTGGGAGAATCAGAATTATCCTTTTGAAACATCATTGATGGACCGGCTGATCTTGAATAATCATCGCTGTATCTTGCAAGACCAAGTATTGTTGTGGCAACATCAACAACTTTCTGGATTGATTCAATATTTTTTCCATCAATCATGTACGTAACGCTGTCAAACAACGCCATTAATATCATTATTAACAAAACCAACACTAACATCAGCTCCTTATTCAGTATTATCTGTTTTCAGAATTTCACCTTCTACCTCAATAAATGCTTCAGCGGGTAAGAAATATCTGTTTGTATACTGAACTTGCAGCTCAATTCGCTCACGTTGATTTGGCTGTCGTGTGTCATAAGAATAATACTGATAATCGCGCACAGACTCATCCTTGAGTACTGGTACGTCCATGTCAAATGCTGGATCAGATATACGTTTGAACATCTTTATTATATTTACTATCGTCTAACACAAAAACCACTTCCTGCTATCAGACTTGCGCTTATATTTTTTTCTTTGTCAGCACTGTTGGTGCTGGCAGCTAACTCTACTAGTTTTTGATTTGCAGCTTGATTTATTATTTTACTAACACTTGCAGGCATCACTTCAGTGCTGGGTAATTTTACTGGCTGAGGTTTTCGTCGTATTAATCGTGCTAGTCTATCTTTGATTGCCAAGAACGCTTTGCTAGCAACATCACCAACAACACCAATACCTTTATCATGAACAACATCAATAGCTTTCATTCCCAGTTGTTTTACAATTGGTATTGCCTTTGGGGCTATCCTTCTAAATAAACCCTGTACAACATCACTGAGTCCATCCCCGTAAATAGCTTTATCGATTGGTAATTGCGAATTTATCACCCTGACCATGGTCGGTCCACATTGAGCATTATGTATGATCATCTTATTTTTATTCACTGTATCTAATTGCATTCCTTCAATCAATCACTGCAGTAATAACCATCAATGATTTCATTGATTAGGGCCTGATAAACATTAATATCCATGATACCGCCTGTAAATAATCTTTGACAAATATCAGCTGCTTCATTTATAATTTCTGGGGAATTATTACCAGCTCATATTCCTCCAATGAGGATTTCTAATCGTTCAACATCGGCAAGGACATTATTGAGGCATGGAGTAACAAGGTCACTTCCCCTGGCACCTGTACCAATGCCACTTCCAGTTGCGCCAGTGCGTCTTGCCATTCTTTTGTCTCACTTGTTATTGGACTAGTTATTTTTTGTTGTTGTAAAAGATATCTTTTTATCTCATCGTTAAACTCCATATATCTTGGATCGTCATTTCTGACCTGATCAACTCCGTAGTGTATGCGATATATCCATTTATTCAGCCTATGGAACGACCATGATACTCTGGTTTCAGAAATTGTTCTTTATTATTTTCACTTTTTGCAGAACTCACAGCTAAATGTTTTATGTTTCTGGTTCTCCTAATATCATTAATACTTTCTATGGTAAATTTATCAATCAGCGTAACTCTAGCTTTTGCTTGTTTTGGTGTACAATCCTTTGTATCACCTTCTTCAGCACGAGCTTGGTCAATATCTTCAAGTATTTCTTGTACTTCTTGTAATTGTGGTTGAGCAGCAGCTATTTCAGCTGGAAGTTCTCGTAGAATTTTTTTTGTTTTCTTAGTTCACTCTGCTATTTTTCCAGTTGCTTCAGCGGTTTTCTCTAACGTGGGAAGAAGACCTTTAGTAGTCTTTGTAATAGGTTTAAATAATTCTTCTGCACCTTCTGCAAATCCTTCTTTAAACTCCTGACGCGCTTGTAGTTGCTGTTTGACAGAATCATGGACAGGTAAATATTTCTTAATTGCCTCTAGTCGTTCTCAAGCTAGTCTTGCTGAGTGAGCATCTCCAATCATTATTAATATAATAGTTATTTAATTACAGCAGCAGAGAGGGTGCGACCAAAAGTAAGTTGTCCGTGAGTAAACAAACACACAACGAAGGTAAAAAATGAAGTAACCCAAATGGTGGGGGGTTTATATCGTTGTCGACTATTGAGACCATAATTTTGTTTTAATAAGTAACAATCCAAGCAAGTGTTCACCCTCTCTGCTGGTGTGTGTGTGTGTGTGTGTGTGTGTGAGTGTTATGGTTTAATGACATGTCAATATAAGAATGGAGACATTGTGCTGAGTAAATATAAAGATACCAAAAATTAAATGTAAAAAAAATATAAAGAATTGCAAAAAAATTACGAGATAAACCTTTCCAAAGTGAATGTCAATATAAAGTACTACAAAATATAGGATAACATGTACAAATGTATATATAAAGAATTGGCCGAACATCAATTAGTAAAGAAAATGGAAAATCCACATCTGATTAGTTTACTGAAGGGTTTTCTTTGACATTACTTAATATTTTTAGAAAATTTTTGGTAAAAACTCTGCACTTTTGGTTTTGATTTTTTATCTTTAACAAAACTAGATATGCATATTTATATTAAAGCACATGCAGTTTTCTGAATTTTCTATTTTTGAAATTTGAATTTTTCAAAATTCAACCTAGATTAATAATATAATTTAAATTTAAAGAAGGACAAAGTTCCACATCAAAACTACTTCAATTATCTTTTTTCTAGCTCAAAATGTAATAAAAGACTGAAGTTACATTAATTATTTGATCTAGTCCTTTAATTAATCCATTTTTGATCTTAGGATAAATTTGTTTTGTCCACTTATTTATTTTTGCATCCAGTGCTAAATTTGATCATAAAAGGGAACGAAAAAAGAACTGGTGTCTTGATATACAGAGAATGTGTCAATGCAGCACTTAAGTAAAAAATAATTGTAAACTTTGAGATCAAGTACTCTTGCATAATGCAGTGCTTTCATAATGAATAATTGTATAATTGTACACTCTGAGATCAAGTACTCAAGTATCAATGCAAGACATACATAATAAATTCTAAACTTTGAGACCATGTACTTGTATATAAATATCTACAAAGTTACATTCTTTTTTTTTAATTGTGAATTTATCCATTTTGCCATGTCAGAATCTATTTCATCTGTCAAGGTTTTAAGGCATTGATTTTAGATCTTGATTTAATAAGCAAATAAAAATTAACATCATTGCATGCACATTTTTAATATTTTTTTCAAATTATTAATCTTATAAGCAAATGAAAATTAACATCATTACATGTATATTTTTAAAAAATGTTTTTATTATTAATCTAATAAACAAATGAAAATTAACATCATTACATGCATATTTTTAAATTTTTTTTTATTATTAATCTAGTAAGCAAATGAAAATTAACATCATTACATGTATATTTTTAAAAAATGTTTTTATTATTGATCTAATAAGCAAATGAAAATTAACATCATTACATGTATATTTTTAAAAAATGTTTTTATTATTAATCTAATAAGCAAATGAAAATTAACATTATTACATGTATATTTTTAAAAAATGTTTTTATTATTAATCTAATAAGCAAATGAAAATTAACATCTTTACATGCATACATGTATTTCTTATATTTATCTGATTCTTAATTTAATATGGGATTGAAAAATAACATTACATGCATAGTTATTTTTTTTATATTTTATTTTATTCTTAATTTAATAAAGGAATGAAAATTAACATCATTACAAGCATAATTCTTTTATTTTCTTTGATTGTTAATTTAATCCTTTCTTTCAGTCAGGATAGATGCACTGATTTATTCACTTTTAATGTAAGACTAATTTATGACATTGCTTTTCAATATTGTTCTAATAAGGAGAAAGATTTACATTGTCAGATTCCTTACCTTAATAAAGTACATGCAGTTTCTTTAATTAATCCATTGTTTTTACTGTAATGATAATTTTAAATGTCATCCTGGATTTA
Organism: Megalonaias nervosa; assembly: GCA_016617855.1. Lineage (NCBI taxonomy): Eukaryota > Metazoa > Mollusca > Bivalvia > Unionida > Unionidae > Megalonaias > Megalonaias nervosa. Next base: position 75,936 of record JAECUM010095493.1, read on the forward strand.
TAACGTCAAGTGTCAGTCTTGATTAACGAAATGATATATGAAAAAAATGGTTTATATAGTACAGAAGTTTTCAAAATTTCTTTCAAGAGGATGGCAAGTCAATCACTCACACTATGCAGTAGTAATACTTACACTATGCAGTAGTAATACTTACACTATGCAGTAATTACACACACACTATGCAGCAGTTGTACACACACTATGCAGTAGTTATACACACAATGCAATAGTTGTACTCACACTATGCAGTAGTTATACACACAATATGCAGTAGTTATACACACTGTTGTAGTTACACTCACACTATGCAGTAGTTATACACATATACTATGCAGTAGTAACACATACTATGCAGTAGTTATACTTACACTATGCAGTAGTAATACACTATGCAGTCATTATACTCACACTATGCAGTAGTTGTACTCACACTATGTAGCAGTTATACTCACACTATGCAGTAGTTATACACACTATGCAGTAGTTGTACACATGCTATGCAAGTTATACACACTATGCAGTAGTTGTACTCACACTATGCAGTAGTTATACACACACACACACACACTATGCAATAGTTGTACACACACTATGCAGTAGTTATACTCACACTACACATTTGTACATATGCTATGCAGCAGTTTCTGTCTGAGTTTACTGAATGAAATTTAACTTATTACTAATGACAAGTTAGGACTATTTCTTCCTTCTGTACTGCTTTGTGAAATAAAGAATGGTACCTCAGTTGCCTAAAGAGTTTAACTGAATGAAAAGAAAATAACAAAAATGATCATCTTACACCTGAGTGTGATTTTAGACCCTTTTTGTTGATTCATCATCTATCAGCATCTGGTAGAACATTAAATCATACCCACTTCCAACTCCAACGGAAAATCAGTGCAAGTTACTACAGGTGTTTAGATGCTTTGTCATTATTTCCCCAAAGTTACTCTCTGTGTGGAGAGAGAGAGAGAGAGAGAGAGAGAGAGAGAAAGAGTAAAGAGTAAACTGTATCAAACATTTTAAAATTCTGAACATAATTTTTATTTCCTGGCTACAGATAGATCATTTAAATAAACATTGACATTATGTAGGTTATCAGCGACAAATGATACAAAATGTGCTTTTAATGTTGTCTCATCTTTCTTGGAGAAAAATGTGATGCATAGCAATTATGATGCCATCTGTCAGTGTCAGCTCATTGTTGACTTTTTTAGCAAACCAAAACTAAAATTAGGAATTTGATGAAACTTGCTAGACATTGTTTTTTAGAATGAGAGACCTCAAAAGTCATCTCTTAGTTAGTATACATTTGATATGATTCAATCCACATGTGCTATGATACATTCATCTCTCTTTGGACTTATCTTAGGAATACTGCAAAAGTAGGCAGCTAACTTTGGCTTAAAGCAACAGTACCCCTGGGTTAATCCTCCTGTGTCTATCCTGACCACTAAGGCTTGGCCTTTCCTTGCAAAAAAGTAAATACATGGTTATAGGGTAAGGATCTCAATGGTTTCCAAGTTAAGAATTTATGCAACCAGCATCAAGCCCAGGTCTCTCCCTGCCACATGGGTTATAACATAGAAACTGTCTTTAACCCCACCCATAAAGCATATACATCCCACCCACACCCACCCTGCGCAAGGGGTATAACTCAAAAATTATTAAGATTCTCATGTAATAACTATGTATATACTTTAATGCAAAGAACATTAGCTCCATGGTCTTTCACTACTCCTGGGTGATAACTTAGGCACTGTCAATACTTTGACTCTAACAACATATATTGGCATGAAAAGGGGAATTCACTTGTTGTAACCAACAGAAAGACATTATATGAAGGTCAAAAAGTCCTGCAAGACATCATTCTGCATAAAGCTTATATATATATATATATATATATATATATATATATATATATATATATATATATATTTATATATGATGTATGTATTGTCTGGGAAGGACAATAATATTGTCAAAAATACTATATATACAGTCTAGGAGGAAAAATGATCTGGGCAACCCTTCTACATATATAGTCTAGAAGAAAAATGATCTAGGCAACATGTCTACATTTATATTCCAGGATGAAAAATTATCTAGGCAACCTGTCTACATTTATAGTCCAGGATGAAAAATGATCTAGGCAACCGGTCAACATTTATAGTCCAGGATGAAAAATTATCTAGGCAACCGGTCTACATTTATAGTCCAGGATGAAAAATGATCTAGGCAACCGGTCTACATCTATAGTGTAGCAAAGAAATATGAAATGGGCAACCCTTCTACATATTTTGTCCAGGTAAGAAAATGATCTAGGAGCCCTTCTACACATATAGTTTAGGTGGAAAAATTATCTAGGCAACCCTTGCATTCATTCTTAAAGTGTTCCTTTCACTGACAAGTTCAATGTTAATTCTGAAAGCTCTGAAATCTAGAACATCCTAAAAAAATTAAAAATCAAAATGTCAAGGCAAATAATGAATTGGCCATACTGTTTTGATTACATTCATTGATTCCTAACTGGTGGGAGGCAGCCTACTGGCAACTCTTGAACACAGGAGTAACCATCTTCACTAGCCAAGATTTTCATGGAGCCTACCAACTCAATGTAAATCCTTGACAAAGCAAATACTTGTGGGTTTTGTCATGTCAGTAAAAGTAGTTTACTTTGATTCAATCAAATAGCTTTTTTTGCTACAGTTATACAGAATAACAAAGTTTATCACCTGACTACTATGTTTACATTAATATACCCATATCATAATTTTTATATAAGTAACAGATTTAATAACACTTCAAGATGCCACAAACGATGTGGCTGAGTGGTCTAAAGTGCTTGTCTTTACAAATCACTACCATTTCACCTCATCTGTGTTGGTTTGAGTCTAGAGCTTGGCCTATTTGAGTATGAATCGGACAATTTGGGTATGACTCAGACAATTTGGGTATGTGTAAGAGCTTGCCAGTAGCTTTCTGTAGGTTTGTGGTACTTGCCAGGGTTTTCCCAGTTTCTTCCTCCAACAGTTATACTGACCACCATGATTAAACCTATGCTGCACTGATAAATGGCATTAAACCCAAAACAGAAACAACAACAAATGATGTGATAAAATCATGCACAAGAAAGGTGTAATGGCCAAGGCATCCAAATGTATTTTAAAATCATTTCACAACACCTTTCAGTGGAATGATAAAATAATTTTTTTCCATCATGCAATAAATAGAATCTTACACCTATGCTCATCAGAAATTTAACTTATGAAACCTGTCAATAATTTCAAATGTTTGCTCACCAAAAATAGAACTGATTTAACTCGTTTCATAAATTTCATTTAAAAAAAGCACTCATGTAAGGTACTCTTTATGTTTGACAATGGAAGGCACTGCTGACTATGGAAAGTACACTTGACAATGGAAAGTACTGCTGACGATGGAAAGTACTAGTGACAATGGAAAGTACTAGTGACAATGGAAAGTACTGCTGACTATGAAAAGTACTGCTGACAATGGAAAATACTTCTGACAATGGAAAATACTGCCGGCAATAGAAAGTACAGCTGACAATGCAAAGTACTGATATCTTAGGAAAGTAATGCTGACTTTTGTTAAGTACTACTGATTGTGGAAAGTACTGCTGACAATGAAAAGTAATGCAGACAAGGGAAAGTATTGCCAACAACGTTAAGTGCTGCTGACAATGGAAAGTACTTTTTTATAGGGAAAGTAGTGCTGACAATGGAAAGTCCTGCTGACTATGGAAACTACTGCTGACAAAGGACAGTCCTACTGTTAATGTAAAGTCCGCTGATTATGGAAAGTTCTGCTGACTATGGAAAGTACTAATTTCAATGGAAAGTACTATTGACTGTAAAGAAGTGCTCACAAAGGAAAGTCTTGCTGACAATGGAAAGTCCTGCTGGCTATAGAAAGTCCTGCTGACTATGGAAAGTCCTGCTGACTATGCAAAGTACTGCTATGGAAAGTCCTGCTGACTTAGGAATGTATCAAGTGATTTCCAAGGTAGCAACAATCCACCAAACCCCAATAAGGAATGGAACAGCAATCTTATGGGACAATGTTTCTGCATAATAATCTGCTCAGTGTATTCCAAGGGCTTGTATGGAGTTGGTAGGCTCAGTGTATTCCAAGGGCTTGTATGGAGTTGGTAGGCTCTGTGTATTCCAAGGGCGTACAGTTGGTAGACTTTGTGTATTCCAAGAGTTTGTATGGAATTGGTAGGCTCTGTGTATTCCAAGAGCTCGTATGGAGGTAGTACACTCCGAGGAGCCCTTGGGTAAGGAATGTGAGTAGTAAATAAGTAACATACAACAAAGATGAAATAGTAACTGATAGTATATATTATAACTTATAATGAAAAGATCAATCAAATTAAGTTAAAACTTGATAACCTGAAGGTAATCTTTCTGTTGACATTTCATATTTAGGACAGGTAGACAATTATAACTGTAAGAGAGATGCTATATAATGTTGATTCCTAAATCATAAATTTTGAAGTTAGTTTTAAATAAAAGAGGTGCTTCTTTAGGGAATGAGCTATCAGTGTTTTTTCTTGGATGAGGTGAACATAGATAAAATGAGACAATAAGTACTTGCTTCTAAAATTATGAAAATGAACACTAATTAATTATATCAAGGCAAATTGCATCAGTAAGGTTATAAACAAGTGTAAACGATTGCTGATAAGCTCCACTACCACATTTGCAAAAGTTAGGCCATGTCTATTTGAGCTGGCTGTATCAATACATATGCTATTAGAGCTGGCTGTATCAATACATATGCTATTAGAGCTGGCTGTATCAATACATATGCTATTAAAGCCTTGTTCAACACAAAAGGAAGACACACTCACAGAAGCATATATACTTAAATACACATACAATCACACAAATATATACTTAAATACACATTCACAAAAACATATACTTACATACATACTTAAAAAAAACATGTACACACACACACCTACACACACATACCCACAAAGATCCATATTATGTTATACTAAATATCAGGCAATAAAAAAAATATTTTCAATCTTCCTCACTTTTTCATTTACGCTATTCTGTTTAATTTAACAAAAAAAATAAGTATCTAAAAATTCTGAAACATATTCAATGAATAGATATTATATTTGCAAATAAATAAATCAAATAAGAGACAACCCTGTACAAAATAAAATTGTCGGCACATTGCCAGGTATTAACACTGTAAACAGAATCACAATATATTAGCATGTTCACAAATGACAGCAGCATTCCATTCACAAATATATAAATATCTTCTAAATACACTTAAAATTAAATACAGATTATAGATAACAAAATGTATTAAAACATTGCAAAATATTTTTAAAACAAATTATGCAAAATATACAGCAATAAGAAAAACTTGCATTTAATGACCAATTTTATAAGCCTGGAAACTTCTGGATGCATGAAGACTTCCTTCTAATTTGAAACTTCTGGATGTATGCAGATTTTCTTCTAATTTTAAAACTTCCTGGCTGCATATGGACTTCTAATTTTAAAACTTTCTGGATGTATATTGATTCTACTTTTAAAGCTTCCTGGCTGCACACAGCCTTCAAATTGTGAAACTTCCTGGCTGTATACAGACTTCTAATTTTAAAACTTCTTGGCTGTATAGACTTCTAATTTTAAAAGGTCTGGCTGATGTTAAAACTTTCAGGATGCATACAGATTTCTAATTTTAAAACTTACTGGCTGTATATAGACTTTTAATTTAAAACTTCCTGTCTGTATACAGACTTATTTTAAAAATTCCTGGCTGTACACAGACTTCTAATTTTAAAATGTCCCAGCTGTACATAGACTTCTAATTTTAAAACTTCCTGTATGACAAAGAAGATCATGATGAATGTTCACATATTACACATACAAAATAAAAGTGCCACAAAGTGCTTTACAAATAAAATACATTTTTTATGAAAAAAGCTATTTGAACAGATTTTGTCAATCTAAATCCCCCCAAAATGCTAACAGTTTATTTGACACTTTAACAGGACACAAAAATAATACCAATCTGAAGGTATCTAAAACACCAATTTGAATATATCTACAAATGTTACAGGCTATCTGATTAACTGAACGTCAAAATTTCTGGTAGTAAAATCCAAGATATACAAAAAATTTGTAAACATTTGAATGCCATTTTGTTATCATGGTGGAACCTAAAAATTTCTGGTAGTAAAATCCAAGATACACAAAAACAAAGTTTAAAATCTGAATACCATTTGGATATCATGGCAGAATGATCAAAGGTTCTGGCAGTAAAATCTAAGATATACCAAAGAAATTAAGAAATTTAAATGCCAGTTTGATATCATGCCTATCTCTATAACATCTACAGTCTTTACCAGTTTTCTGACAAACTTTTCAAAATGTACTGTACTAGGGACACCTGTACTAAGTTTTTAGACTTGCTAATAATAACCGATATCAGAGTATGGCACAATTAACTTTGTTTGTAAAATTAAATAATGTCTGAACATTCATATTTCAAATACCATGGAATGTATCTTCCAAACAATTGTCTTATAATGTCTATACAGGGATTAGTGAACTGTGTCAAAGTTTTTACAAAATTCAACTTATATTCCTTCTGTAAATATGAGACCAGGAACATTCCCTTGCACTTATCAAACAACATTTAGTTCCTTCTGTAAACATGGGACCAGGAACATTCCCTTGCACTTACAAAACAACATCCAGTTCCTTCTGTAAATATGGGACCATGAACATTCCCTTGCACTTATCAAACATCATTTAGTTCCTTCTGTAAATGTGGGACCAGGAACATTCTCCTGCACTTATCAAACATCTAGTCTCTTCTGTAAACACAGGTCTAGAAAATATCATCACTGAACCAACTCAAACTGCAACAACTAGGAGAAATTTTAGTGGGCTGAAAAATGAACAGTTTGAATACCAACTGTTTGATATGTCCTTACACAGTCAATGATGAAATAGACCTTTACCTGGGACGAGTCTATTACACAGCCAACAATGAAATAGACCTTTATCTGGGGTGAATCTATTACACAGTCAAAGATGAAATAGACCTTTATCTGGGATGAGTCTATTACACAAAGATGAAACAGACCTTTCTTCTGGGATGTGTCTATTATACAAAGACAAAACAGACCTACTTTCTGGGATATGTCTAATGTACAGCCAAAGACAAAATATACCTTTATCTGGGATGTTCCTATTATACAAAGAAAAAATATGCTTTTATCTGGGATGTGTCTATCAAACATAGACAAAATATACCTTTTTGGGGGCTGTGTCTGTTACATAAAGACAAAACAGACCTTTCTTCTGGGATGTGTCTATTACACAAAGACAAAATGGACCTTTTTTCTGGCTTGTATCTACTACACTTCTGTTTTCTCACAGTTTCAAGGGTGAAAAGTTTTAACACTGGGTTTTGTATGAGTAAAAGAAAATCTGGATTAAAAACAGCTCTAACAAAAAAAGTTCTCAAAACGCCAACACCATAACATGTAATAAGAATACAAATCTAATAATGGTACAATCATAGTCATTAAAAAGCAATATTTTATGTAAGTGCATTTTTCACTGAAGCAAAACTGGATAAACTATCACAAAATTTCACTAATTATTATATACAGTGTGACCCTGTTATAGCATGCTCCGTTATAACATGAATTTGGATATAACATGGTTGTGGCATGGCTCCCAAAATTTCATATACATGTACTTTTCTCATACACAAATTTTTTTTCTTTCTTAAAAAGTATGAAAAGTAATGTCTAAAATGTTTATCATCATATTTGGGGAAGAGATCGTGTATAAATTCTAATATAAGACAATCGTGGCATGGCTCCTGCTATTTCATAAACATGTGTTTTCCTCATAATCAAAAAAGTTTTTTTTCTTAAAAGTATGAAAAATAATATGTAAAAAGTTCATTCAGGGATCATACTAGGCTTCGCCAATATCTCAAATTGTGATTTATATGCCTTACTGGCGACAAATTATACCATCTGGCGCTTTTTTATTACAGAAATTACATGTATTGACTGTTTAAACTTGTATATACAACCTTGGGTTTGGAGTGAAGAAATTCAGAGGCATCATGAAAGGAAGCTGTGAACTTTATATAAGATGCACTGGAATTTATCTATTGTTAGATAAATAAATTCTTTGTTGATACTGACAAACAATGTTAATAGTGCATTGGTTTATCATAATCAGCTTATTCTGACATCTGGCCTGAGTATGGTACAATGTGAGATCTCGGCATTTTTTATTTTCTTATTTTATAACATTTCTGGAAGCAGAAATCAACTGGATGAGGCACTATGTCATAATGGATCTTTCAGATTTAAACAGTGTCAGATTATCGACCACTCGCTACTAGTTAATATATTTTGACTGACCTATGTGGATGGCAAGTTAAAGTCCTCTTCTGTTCAATCACAGAATTAAATCCTTCAGAGCACTCCTATTTTCTGTCAGAACAGAATAGAACATAACACCTATGTATTCATCATTTGTTGGCCCTTTTTTAAATAAAGTTTCTGACGCATGCGTGGAAGGTAGCATCACTCCACCACACCACACCCCCCAATCTACTTGTTGGTTTCCTAATGCTACCTACAGGGATTAGCTACAATTGAGCAACTTCTGAAGGCAGGAAAAGTAACTGCTACAATCGACCAAATTCCTTTTGTTTTTAAAATGTACCCAGAAAAATATAGCTTTGCTGAAACTTCAAAGGAAATTGATCACCTCTGAAGCACCAATCGTTCTGCATAAATACTAAGCAAATGAGAAAAAAAATGTCTCACTCAATGTTCTACACTAATGTGATGTTGCCGACACAATAAGAAACAGACACCTGTTTGATCCTCCAAAGCTGTCCTTTAGTGGTAACTTCAATAACACATGCACCTTTCATCAAAGGAAGCAGACTACAATCTTCAATTAAAAAAAAAAAAAACTTTCATCAAAGGAAGTCAGCACGAAACTTAAATAAGAGCATTGGAATCTAATAGACTGTTGCTTTTTCCAAAGTGACTGCAACACATTTATTGTGCCAAGAAAGTTTCATTTTTGCAGGCAAAAGAAAATATGCTAACGGTCGCTACATAAAATGCAAATAAATTTCCAATCTTTTCAAACCATAGATATATGGCTGTCAAGTTAACTGAAGCCCATCTTCAGTATATTTTAATTTGTTCCAGTTTTCATTTCCCTACCAATCGCCTCATCTGGGCAGCCTTGGCAAGATGATACTGTCTCCAAATGACCAAAATCTAGGCCAATTTAAGTACATGTACATGTAGCATGTAAACAACTATAGCCATGTGCTATTTGAGACAACTGTAGTGAATTGTTAAGTGCCAATCAGATACGGATCAAAACGAGCACTTCCATTTTTTTAATAAATCCATGTTGTGTTTTCAAACGGGATGCGAGTCATACATGAAGTTTATAACAAGTGATCTATACTTGAATTCATGGATTTATTGTATACAAGTATAGGACTTAACGGATTATGGATTGCACTACACAAATGTAAGTTGTCAATATACATGTGTTTTTCAGACTAGTTTTGTCTTCATTTAATCAAAAGCATGTATATTTGCTCCTGCTCTTATTACCCACCCACCATATTTTAGGTAAATGCATCATTTTCTTCAGCTAACTGACTTGGTTGGTTATAACGGTTCAGTCTATAACACAGTTGGGTTCTATGGATCCCAACTACCATTTTATATCAGGGTTGCACTGTATAAAGAATAGATGATATTCATGGAAATTTGCATATTTATTACCAACCAATGTCTATTCTAGTTTTGCGTGCAATCTCACAATAATTTTTAAAGTACTAAATATTCATGTCTCGTGTTATACAAATGAACAATATTTTTCAACTTTTAGCAATTCAAAAATACAAAACTGTAAAAATCATCACTCTTATAATGTACATCATTTCAACATAAATATATACTTTCTTAAAAACTGCTATTATTTTTGCAGAAATATGCAGGATTATCACAGGATTATCACAGGATTATCACTGGATTATCACTGGATAGTCTTCTTTAGACTATTTACAAATTAAAGTTGTATATACTATATGCAGGAGCTTTATTTTTAATTCTAAGTACTAAGGTAAATGAAGCTGAAGCTAAATGTATATCTGATGTTCAATGGCAGAAAATACTGTAATGAAGACAGTCATGCAAAATACAAAAGGTAATCAAGACAATTACAGGTGTGACTCATTACTGTATGTACACATATTACCTTAACGTGAAGTGAATACACAGGTATAACTCATCATTGCGTGTACCAAGCTTACCTAAAGATGTAGTGAATACACAGGTATGACTTATTATTGCATGTACCAAGCTTACCTTAAGGTGCAGTGAATACACAGGTATGACTCATTAATGCATATACCAAGCTTACCTTAAGGTATAGTGAATACACAGGTATGGCTTATTAATGCATATACCAATCTTACCTTAAGGTGTAGTGAATACACAGGTATGACTCATTCATTAATGCATATACTAAGCTTATACTAAGGCAGGTGTCTCAAACACGTGGCCCACCAAGACATATCCTGTGGCCCGCAAAATGATTGGCATCACAAGGTGTCATGAGAGAAAACTAAGGTGGTGCGGCCCTTGGGCCATGCAAAATGCCCTCATGCGGCCCTCAGGGTGGTTTGAGTTTGAGACCCCTGTCCTAAGGTGTAGTGAATACACAGGTATGGCTCATTAATGCATATACTAAGCTTATCCTAAGGTGTAGTGAATACATAGGACTATCTAAACAGATATCTAACATCTTTTCTGAAGTATACATATCATGGTCAATAGGTACAAAAAGAGTAAACACTGCAAAATTTGTTGCCATCAGAACATGCCTCAAAGTGTGTCCTTGGTTAAATATTTGGTTTTGACCTTTACCTTCCTCATCAAGAAGGCTGCCATATTTTACTGTGATACAGTTACACTTTAAATAGACTGGACTAATTTGACTGAACCAAAATGCAACAAGATTAGGTGCTCATTAATAAAAGATGCACAATTTAAGACTGGCTGATGAAATGTTATAGCTAATGAAAAAATGCAAGGCCATTTCATACTATACTATACTTACTGACCTTTTACAAAGACAGGTCAATCCACAAGCAAGATGGCAAGTTTTGCCAAAGAAATTGGACTGGTCTCGCTGGTAGTACACAGCGGACAACACTGACATTTGTGACTTTTATGTGCATAATCTGCCATACATCTCCTTAAAAAAGTACTCTATTAGCCAGTAGACCTTTCTGGTCACAAGATACTTGCATATTTCAGTTGCTTTATGGAAGATGAAGAGCTCGATCTGAGTCCAAACCGATTATTTCAATTTTATTTTGGTAAATTGACTTACATGTGTTATTAAGTCAGAAACTGAACACAATGTAAAGTTGTCCTTATTTGTGACAGGTACATTTACAAAATGAACAATATGAGCTGCCAATGGAAAAATGGCCTAATTCACCTAGGCACACTGCAAGTTTGATCTGCCAATTTCACATCAGCTGGTGGACCAATGTTGCTTACATTGTGGAGATGAAATAAATAAAATTGACTGTAAACTGAGTGCATATTATATCTTAGCTGGAATATTTTCTTAATAGAAAACAAATAAATATTTGTAAAATACAATAAATCCCACCAAATATGACTTTCACATTTTAATGGCCAAATATTTTTAAAAATTAAATTACTCTGGTTTATATTTAAGTTCATGGTTATCCATTTTCATGGTTTTGTAGACAACTTTTTGTTGCACTTAAATTCATGGATTTCCCTGTGTCAAAGTCTGAATAGTTTTTGAAATTCTGTATCATGGTTTAACCCTTAAAATACCCAAAATAAAGAAAACAAATGAACAAATATGTGCCGACAACAAGTGGTGGTTCATGGAATGGTTAAAACATTACTACTGACAGTAAGAGTACAAACCAAACAGTTGTTAAGATCAATCCCTTACACAGTTTTCATCCAAGTACTCAACATCAAATGATGCCAGTAATGCCAACTAAAACCAACACAGTCAGCAACACCTAACCTAGGGGTTATTAACACCAACAGTCAGCAACACCAAACCAAGGGGTTACTAAAACCAACAGTCACCAACTCCAACCAAGGGGTTACTGAAGCCAAAACAGCCAGCAACACCCAACTATGGGGTTACTAAAACCAACACAGCCAGCAACACCTAACCAAGGGGTTACTAAAACCAAAAGCCAGCAACACCTAACCATGGGGTTACTAAAACACAGCCAGCAACACCAAACCAAGAGGTTACTAAAACCAACCCTGTCAACTACTCCTAACCAAAGGGTTACTAAATCCAACACACCCAACAACACCTAACCAAGGGGTTACTAAAACCAACACAGCCAGCAACACCAAACCAAGGGGTCACTAAAACCAGCACAGCCAGCAACACCTATCCAAGGGATTACTAAAACCAGCACAGCCAGCAACACCAAACCAAGGGGTGACTAAAACCAACACAGCCAGCAACATCTATCCAAGGGGTTACTAAAACCAACACAGCCAGTAACACCTAACCAAAGGGTTACTAAAACCAACAGTCAGCAACACCTAACCAAACAGTTACTAAAACTAACACAGGTAGCAACAACAATCCAAGATGTTACTAAAACCAACAAAGCCAGTAACACCAATCTAAATGGTTACTAAAACCAACACTACCAGTAACACCAATCCAAGTGGGTAATGAAGCCAACACAACCAACAGCACAAATCTAAGGGGATACTCAAGCCAACACAGCCAGCAACACCAAACCAAGAGGTTACTGAAGCACATCTGTATGATCTTTCACTTAAAGCACTGTCCATAAAGCTGCTTCATCACTATGTCCAGATGATTATCTTATGTAGATAATATTATCATTCCATATGTGAACCAATCATGTGACCCACTGCCCCATGCTGTGACAATTCTTGATGTGTATAAGGCCATCAAAGTGCGCTGATACTAGCTCAACCCAAGACAATGGATGCAGTCACTCCTTTGTTTGTGTCTGCCTCATGCCTGGAAAAAACTCCAAACCACTAGGACTGGCAGTAAACAAATACTACAAAGAAGATCAGAAATCACACTTTGTTGTCTGACATGTGAAACAGCAAAGTGAAATCACACTTGATGGCTGGTAAGTGAAACAAGAAGGAAAATCACAGGACTGCAATGTGAACCAAAGAAAAGAAATCACACTCTGATGACTGGTATGTCAAAATGAAGTGAAATCATACTTTAGTGACTGGTATGTGAAACAAAGAAATGAAATCACACCTTGATGACTGGTATATGAAACTGAAAAAGTGAATCACACTTTGATGACTGGTATGTGAAAGAAAGATATGAAATCAAACACTGATGACTGGTATGTGAAGCAGGTCATGAAGACCATGAAGGAAAAATAACGAATAACTAGTGAAGATCAATGCACAGACTAGTGACATGGTTCCCACGCTTTTCTGAAGATAAATTTCCAGGTCATTTTCAGGGTTCTTCCAGGAAGAAATTACGTTTTTCAAGGTTCACATATGACCATTACTGAATGGAATTATAGAACATTTTAGATCATAAAAAATGCATTTTCTAAATCTAAAGATGTTTCTATTTCAAGACTCTCCAAAACAACTAAGTCAGAAAAGATGATCATGTACAAAACCACAGAATGTATCACACGAAACAAGTTTGATTATATTCCTAGAAACTGACATGTGAGGTTATTACTATGTACAGAATACAAATTCTAACTTTGCTGACCTGCATTATGTTGCTACGTGGAAACGACATAATGAACATAAATTGGTTTTGTTTCCTTTCAAACTTTTAATTCTCAATATTTATATAGCAATGCATATGCATGTTATACAAAGTAACATTCCCTATCACAGTATGAAAAAACAATAAACGCAAAATATTAGAATCTTATCTTGTAAGGAAAAAAGTTTAACCATGAATTGACCTGTGCCAATAAAATCAAAAACAAAATTTTTCAAACAACTTAAACTCCTTAAGACAATTTGGTCAAAAATCCATCATTTCAAAAACATTTACAAAAGGGTTGATTTAAATTTTGACAGAAGACCTTCAAATTTATAATTGCTGTAAAAAAAAAAGACTAAATTTTCTGAAAAATCAACTTGTCTTCTTGTAATTCGATAAACCAATCCCCAAACTTGTACTGATACCGGGGCTCGTATCGTCTTTAAGTTTTATTCAAGGGACGACAATTTCCCCATATCTCCGGTGTTCCATCTAAGTATGTGTGTGTGATTTGGATTTTTAACGTAGCTTTAACAATTTTTCAGTCATATCGCTACGAAGTCTGCAGTGTGGCAGTTTATAGTGATGTCTAGCACTGGGGCATCATGCCGCAGACATGTAGCATGATGTCCCACCCAGTCACATTATCCCGACACCAGGCCGACCAGTCCTAACACTAACCTCTTAATGCTGAGCGCCAAGCGAGGCAGCTGTTAGTACCATTTTTGTAAGTCTTTGGTATGACTCGGCCGGGGATCGAACCCACGACCTCCCGCATCCGAGGCGGGTTCCATATAAGATCTGAAACCAATGCTTCAAGCCACATGTCACTGTGTAATAGTTTCGCACCAAATTTCAGCTCAGATTTGACATTTTGGACAACAACTTTGGCTTAAAATGAATAGCAGTCTGTTTTCTAATCCGGATTTCCTCCACATATTCCCACCCCATGGACATTTAGGTTGGAATATGGAGTCAGAGAAATTGCATATTGAAAATTTGGAACTTGCTGTCACCGTGTGGTAGCAGCATATGGTAGTCGCTTACTAGCGGGCCTAGCAAATTTAAAGGATGTTATATCAACTCAAACCTGCATGAAATCGATAAGAAAATGATTTATTTTCTCAGAAATGGCAAGTATTATAATCGTTATGTCTTTAATCCGCTGACAGTCTAGACAAAACTACAGCATAAATGAAACCTGATCCGGTACTCGCCATTTGCATTACTAGTCACATGACTTCATAAATCTCAATAGTCACGTGATATTAACAGCAAACTCCTTTTTTAATGTTGTTGTACAAAATTCAATTATATTAAATGAAAGTCAGATACCTTTTGTAAAAACCAGAAAGAACATATCATTCTCAACATATTTATTTTGAGAATGACAAGAAACCTGTCGCTGTCGCTACAATCTGGTCAGTCAGATTCATCAAGCAGAGAGCACAAATTAACGTGGTAGTCACGTGACACAACAAAACCCAGCAGTTGTTCTAGGAATAAATATAGATAATTTAGGGTTCTTTCGATTTTGTATTTTTTATTACAACCAGCATACGACTTTCACTCAATATTTTCTTCTACAACATTTGAAATGGGATATTATTGATATCACGTGACTACAGTATCTATGAGGTCATGATCATGTGGGTTGTGAGATTTGTGTACTCGTGTGACTACCAATGCAAATCGCGAGAACCAGAAGCAATTTCATCAACGTCATAGTTTTATTTTGTCTTTCAGCAGATTAAAGACATAACGATTTTAATACTCACAATTTATGAGAAAATAAATAATTTTCATATCGATTTAATGCAGGTTTGACGAGATTTAACAATGTTTAAGTTTGCTAGGCCATCTGGTAAGCGGCAATTCTTTGCAGCCACCTTGTTGGCTGCTTGTGATGCTAGACTGGTGTTCATATCTCCATGTAAGAAATGATACAGATATCAAGCTGTCTGTGGAAAAAAAAGTCTACTAGACGAATCTAATCCACTGAGCGTTTGGATTGACTCAACAAATATGTTTATGGCAAGCACCCAAATGATATATACTGCAACCTCCGAATATTCTGGTCAGAACTCGTTAAATTTAATTCACGATCAGGTCAGTTATGACTCCATTACCTAATTGTTTCAGGCATCAAGTGGGGGTGGAAAATTTCCGGGTTTTTCTCGACATACATCAATATTTGCCAAATTCAAGGATTTTTCAAAGTTGGGAAAAAAATTATCACTTCTCCTGACTTTTTACCGGTAGCGTGGGAACCCTGTAGTGAATATCAATGCAAAGACTAGTGAAGATCAATGCACAGTATCAGTGAACATTAAAACATCAACACTTAAGCTGACTCATTCTAGACTTACAAAAAGTGAAAACAGTATTATCAAAATTGACAAGTTTGTTCAAAACAGGGATATACACACACACACACACACACACACACACACACACACACACACACACACATATGTATGTATGTATGTAAGATATTTTAAGCTTTAGTTGCAATTTGTATGTCATATGATGTTTAAATCTTGCTTACAAGTTCTATTTAACAAATGACTAATCTGTATTAATTTAATGCTGTCAATTTACTGATTATACCAAATATCAGGTACAATATTCTTGATTATGACAGATAAAGTTGTGTCAAAGAGTCAATAATTTCTTGATTATGACAGAAAAAGTTGTGTCAAAGAGTCAATAATTTCTTGATTATGACAGAAAAAGTTGTGTCAAAGAGTCAATTATTTCTTCACTTTCTTGAAATACAATTTAAGGAACAAGAACATTTTTTGAGGTAAACAGACTGAATATCACAAAATATTTGTAAGCATAACATTTTAGCAAATTCAGCAAGTGAAGTCATTTTCACTAAAATTTGATTCATTTTAAATTTCGCAAATGTTATGATCTTACTGCATAGGCTGCAAATGCCACTGACAATTGTGATGGAACATTCCAAAACACCAATGACTAAAGTGATGGAACATTCCAAAACACTAATGACTATTGTGATGGAACATTCCAAAACACCAATGATTAATACTGTGATGGAACATTTCAAAACACCAATGACTATTGTGATGGAACATTCCAAAACACCAATGACTATGTGATGGAACATTCCAAAACACCAATGACTAATATTGTCATGGAACATTCCAAAACACCAATGACTAATATTGTCATGGAACATTCCAAAACACCAATGACAAATATTGTGAAGGAACATTCCAAAACACCAATGACTAATACTGTGATGGAACATTTCAAAACACCAATGACAATTGTGATGGAACATTCCAAAACACCAATGACTATTGTGATGGAACATTCCAAAACACCAATGACTAATATTGTGATGGAACATTCCAAAACACGAATGACTATTGTGATGGACCATTCCAAAACACCAATGACTGTAGTGATGGAATACCATTAACTATTGTGATGGAACAGTCCAAAACACCAATGACTATTGTGATGGAACATTCCAAAACACTAATGACTAATATTATCATTGAACATTCCAAAACACCGATGACTACTGTCATGGAACATTTCAAAACACCAATGACTAATATTGTGATGGAACATTCCAAAACACGAATGACTATTGTGATGGACCATTCCAAAATACCAATGACTGTAGTGATGGAATACCATTAACTATTGTGATGGAACGTTCCAAAACACCAATGATTATTGTGATGGAACATTCCAAAACACTAATGACTAATATTATCATTGAACATTCCAAAACACTGATGACTACTGTCATGGAACATTCCAAAACACCAATGACTAATATTGTGATGGAACATTCCAAAACACCAGTGACTATTGTGATGGAACATTCTAAAACACCAATGACTATTGTGATGGAACATTCCAAAACACTAATGACTAATATTATCATTGAACATTCCAAAACACCGATGACTACTGTCATAGAACATTCCAAAACACCAAAGACTAATATTGTGATGGAACATTCCAAAACACCAATGACTATTGTGATGGACCATTCCAAAATACCAACGACTGTAGTGATGGAATACCATTAACTATTGTGATGGAACGTTCAAAAACACCAATGACTATTGTGATGGAATATTCCAAAACCACTAATGACTAATATTATCATTGAACATTCCAAAACACCGATGACTACTGTCATGGAACATTCCAAAACACCAATGACTAATATTGTGATGGAACATTCCAAAACACCAATGACTATTGTGATGGAACATTCCAAAACACCAATGACTATAATGATGGAACATTACTAAACCAGATTTATATTTTTAGAACTCACCATTTTTATGCACCATGTTGTGGTAACAAGTGTGTAGATGGACTAATGGAAGTTTTTAAGAAATTATAAATAGTGTAATTGATATTTTGCCAATAAATTTACAGACATGAAAAATAATTTTATCCATGTTAACAATACAAAGCATGTCAGTCCATGTTATAATAACATACATCAGTATCACTAAGAATTCACCTATTTTCGCAATGGTAAGTCACTAAAGTTTGAAATGACAGATTCGCTCAAATTTAAGGATGCTAAAATGATTTTCAGTCAATTTACACATCTTTTCTGATTTACAGTATTTTATAATTTTCAGTCAATTTACACATCCTTTCTGATTTACAGTATTTTGTGATTTTCAGTCATTTTGACATACGTTCTGATTGAGAGTATTTTGTAAATAAATGAGTACAGCAATATGCATAGCAATATGCCCATTTAATGATTGTGAAGGAAAGGTTCCCTCTTATGTCAAAATTTTATGTCAAAATTTTATGCAATGCAAAAGATAACAAGTAATGTCAGACTGGTATAAAGTTTTGTGTCATAGCAAATGAAATGGGGTGGGAATTCTGACCGATTTTGGATAATTTTGTCCCAAACTGCAATATTTGATTCACAATTATTTATTTATACCATAAAAGAATAAATATTATTTTGACCTTAAATTTTTTATTTTCTCCTTATCTGGTTGACAATTCATAACATTTAAAATCTCTGAGTGAAAACAAAAAACTCTGAAATTAAAGATCAACTTATCATTACAGAACAAATTTTCCAGTTAACGTCTTTTTATCTATTCATAACATTGTCCTTCCATTCATCCTTTATGTTATGCCATATGAATGGCATGGAATAATACTTCAACCATGCCTCCTTCTCTCTATTTCTCTCTTGCTCCATTCATAACATTGTCCTTCCATTCATCCTTTATGTTATGCCATATGAATGGCATGGAATAATACTTCAACCATGCCTCCATCTCTCTATCTCTCTCTTCCTCCATTCATAACATTGTCCTACCATTCATCCTTTACGTTATGCCATATGAACGGCATGGAATTCTACTGATATCATGCCTTAATCCACGTAAATGTTTATCATTGTATGGAAAGGGGCTTAATCAAAGCCTTTAGAATTTGCAGCTCAACTTCATATGCTAATAAGTTTAAAAATAAAATATATTTGAAACAACAACAAAAAAAAAGGATTCAGTCATGCCATCATAATAATTTTCAAACATGCATGCCTCTCACTGAAAACAAACAACTACTGAGTTGAAACAAACTGGCAACTTTTGGGTGATTAACACCTTCCCCATGAAGGATACTGCTTAAGTTGTCATTGTAAGATTCCACAATGACAAATGTCTCCTGAACAAAATATCTTGAAGATGACAGAGAACACCATCACATGACAACTGCAATATCTGCAGCATTTCTGTAAGTGGAAACATCCCACAAATATAATATTTTTTACATTCACCGGATGTCTGGCATTCACTCAGCTACCTACATTAATAACATCTTGGGTCTGTTCCATCAACTAATGTGAACAACATGCAATTTCTACAAGCATTGTAGTCCTGTTTTTGTCACAGTTTCAATATAGCAGTATGTAAATGAAACCTGAGATGACTTTTTTCAAAAAAATGGAAAGGCCCAAGATGTTGCAAGTACATTAGAGAAATGGAAATTCTCTGTCAACAAGGTAAGCCGTAAGAATAATAATAATAATAATAATAATAACAGTAATTAATTAGCTACATAGGAAAACTTCTCCTATTATTAGGGTGGGCATAAAGTATAGTAAAAATTGTATTAAAAAATAAAAATCAACAAAATCTCAGTGTGCAAACCATGCACACAAAGCAAGCAAAGACAAAAGTATAACTTAAAATTTATGCAACTTGAAATCCATTTATTATGTTATTACACAGTAAAACCTGATTTTGAAATGTCCTTACATGTTTGATTTTGAGTTGTCCTTACACATGCCCAATTTTGAATTTTCCTTACATATGCCTGATGTTGAATTGTGCTTATATATGCCTGATTCTGAAGTGTCCTCACATCTGCCTGATGCTGAGTTGTCCTCACATCTGCCTGATGCTGAATTGTCCTCACATCTGCCTGATGTTGAATTGTCCTCACATCTGCCTGATGCTGAATTGTCATTACATCTGCCTGAAGTTGAATTGTCCTCACATCTGCCTGATGTTGAATTTTCCTTACATATGCTTGATTCTGAATTTTCATTATATATGCCTGGTTTTTTAATTGTCCTTACATTTGCCTGATTTTTGATTGATTTTTTAATTGTCCTTACATTTGCCTGATTTTCGATTGTCCTAACATCTGCCTGACTTTGAATTTTTTAAACAGCATAATTTTGACTGTCCTTTATTACCATGTACTTTCTGATGAAATCATCAACCAATGAAGCCTTTCCATTTGGTAGATGCTTCCATTTGGATAGATGTTTTCATTTGGATACATATGTCCATAAATCTACATGTTTCCATATGACAGATGTTTCCATTTGGATAGATGTTTCCATTTGGATACAAATATAAATATAGATACATGTTTCCATTTGGATAGATGTTTCTTGCATGTCATAACCTAGAACTGCACAATAACACATTTTACGAATGAAAATTTATGAAATTCCTTCTCAAGGAATCAGAAATACTGGAATGAAATAATAATGACCACCATTGTGGTTGCACTTAAAATTAAAAACAGTGAAAACTATACAATAATGAAAATCTATCAAACAATATAATGACTAAAATTTATTTCAGCTGAAGCAATGGCATGTAGGAAATGTAGAACAAAGACATCTTTCAAAAGAAAATAGTTACCATGGAAACAGGTGTAATTAATTGCTCGTAATATGTCAAACTTTTTGATGAAAAGTAAACACATGTGTAACTATTACTGGCAAAGTTCTCTTGTCTATGATTGTGATAACAAGTATGGTATAACTTGTTATAACAAATGATATATAGAGATGGTACAACATCTTATAACAAATGATATATACATATGGTGTAAAATGTTATCACAATGGTCTTTTCATATATAAAATTTCCCTCTAAGGTTGGAAGTTTCCTGTATGTTCTCACTTGAAGACAGTGTATCTTCATTATGTGGAGTACTGTGGACACTGTGGACACTGGTCTCCTCTTTGATTGGATCCAGGCTGGTGGAAGACTTGTTAATCTTCACCTGACCACTACTTGGACTGCATGGGGTACTGGGTAAAGGTGTCTGGAACATGCTTCCATTCAAACTCTGGTAATTCTCTGCTGGATGGTACAGCTGTCTGTAATGTTCATCAGCTGTGGAACTGAATGCAGAGGTCTGGAAAATGGGAACATTTAACTAGACAGTTGAGAGAAGCATCAGGCTGAGTGAAGCTGACATATTTCCTGTTTATAACTATGTTCCAGCATAGAATGTGCCAGCAGATCTGTGTTTACACTGTTGGCTTCAAATTGTAAGTAGGAACAAATCATGTAAACTGTGATCAGTTGGATCATATGGTGGCAGATCATGGTTTGCACATATCATGCACCATCAAATATACCATGAGTCTAGTCAATATGACTGAACCACCAACCCCGTTATAGGCAGATATCATGCACAATCAAATATGCCACGAGTCAAGTCGATACGACTGAACCACCAACCCCGTTATAGGCACATATCATGCACAATCAAATATGCCATTAGTTGAGTTGATATGACTGAAATACCAACCAAGTTAAAGGCACATATCATGCACAATCAAATATGCCATTAGTCGAGTTGATATGACTGAACCACCAACCGTGTTATAGGCACATATCATGCACAATCAAATATGCCATTAGTCACGTTGATACAACTGAACCACCAACCATGTTATAGGCAGATATCTCCTACAAATGCAGCATGACAAGTGGTTTATACTAATCAAAGTACTGAGAATTCTGATGGCTTTGAGTGTTTGTGTAATATGGGATGTGCTGTCTGATGGCTTTGAGTGTATGGGTAATATGGGATGTGTTGTCTGATGGCTTTGAGTATATGGGTAATTATGGGATGTGCTGTCTGATGGCTTTGAGTGTATAGGTAATACGGGATGTGCTGAGAATTCTGCTGGCTTTAAGTGTTTGGGTAATATGGGATGTGCTGTCTAATGGTTTTGAGTGTATGGGTATTATAGGATGTGCTGTCTGATGGCTTTGAGTATTTGGGTAATATGGGACGTATTTAGAATTCTGATGGCCTTAAGTGTTTTGGTAACATAGGATATGCTGAGAATTCTGATGGATTTGAGTGTTTGGGTAATATGGGATGTGCTGTCTGATGGTTTTGAGTGTATGGGTAATATAGGAAGTGCTGCCTGATGGCTTTGAGTGTTTGGATAATATGGGATGTATTGAGAATTCTGATGGCTTTGATTGTTTGGGTAATATGGGATGTATTGAGAATTCTGATGGCTTTGAGTATTTGGGTAATATGGGATGTATTGAGAATTCTGATGGCTTTGAGTATTTGGGTAATATGGGATGTATTGAGAATTCTGATGGCTTTGAGTGTCTTGGTAATATGGGATGTATTGAGAATTCTGAAGGCTTTGAGTGTCTTGGTAATATGGGATGTATTGAGAATTCTGATGGCTTTGAGTGTCTTGGTAATATGGGATGT
The DNA here is from genome assembly GCA_016617855.1 of Megalonaias nervosa. Taxonomy (NCBI): domain Eukaryota; kingdom Metazoa; phylum Mollusca; class Bivalvia; order Unionida; family Unionidae; genus Megalonaias; species Megalonaias nervosa. The sequence goes on from JAECUM010095493.1 coordinate 98,858, forward strand.
ATTGAGAATTCTGATGGCACTGAGTGTTTTGGTAATATGGGATGTATTGAGAATTCTGAAGGCTTAGATGTGTGATTGGTACCAACTACGTATCATAAGAAGTGTATCTGTGAAAACCACATGTTCATATAGTCATCCTTTTTGAGTCAAAGAGATAATAATATTTTCAAGCTGGCCACCATGACAATCATATTGCGAGTCAATATGCATCATTTTGATTTAGTACCATTTATACACCATAAGAGCTCTTCTGATGAAAACCTCATGTCAAAATGACTTTCCATTTAAGAAGAGTAACTATAACAAGATTTTCACACCGGATATCAGATCAGCACCATTTTAACTTAGAATCGATAAGACACTGTACGAAGTCTTCTGTTGAAAACCATATGATGATATGATTTTCCATTTTGATGGAGTAACAATAACGAGATTTTCAAGATGGCTGCCATGGTAACCATTTTGTTCATCTGATGAGCACCATTTTCATTAAGACCAATCAGACATCATAAGAAGTCTTCTGGTGACATGACCAGCCATCTAGGAGAAGTAGCAATAGTAAGAATTTCTAGATAGCCATTGTTGCAGTCATATTAGAGATCAGATTGGCACCATTTTCATTTATGACCAACTAGACATTATTATTGGACATCTTTTCAAAACTATGTTGATCAGTGGAATGTCAATAAAAGCAAAGAAATCTACAACTCTGGTTTGATTTGTCTTTTTCAAGAGTCATTCAACTTACCCTATCATACAGATGATGTTTTCATTCTGAATGTTATCTCTCAGTCTGCCTCTGATACATGTATAATTTGGGTCTACATTTTACATAATTGAAATTAGACAGGGACACTATCACTGACTGACTCTTTTTACCAATTCTCAATTACCACTGTTACTGTATTATTAATCTCTGCAGGGAACACTGACATGTAAAGTGACATTGTGAATATATTTTTTCTGAAGAGGGCCATTAGACAGACTAAGCAATAGTGGTTTCTTTTGTCTTCTTTCTCAAGTTGGATAATTCTAAGAAGTAGTCCAGTGATTCTGAGGATTCAATAAGATTCATAATGGTTTACAAGAGTAGAAAATCCGACTATCAGAAATATAATTCTTCCTGCATCTTGACAGTATGACCTACCCCATCATCACTGAGTGCTGGTATGAGGTCATCATTCTCAACCAGGGCTGGAGGTGTGGGACTGAACACAAACAGCATTACCCACACTGGAGCTAACAGCTTTATCACCTGAAAAATAAACATATACAAGCAGATGAACTAGCTACATCCTTGCTGTATAAACAAAAATGTACTACAGCTGAACTAGCTACATCCTGTATACACAAAAATATACTACAGCTGAACTAGCTACATCCTGTATACACAAAAATATACTACTGCTGAACTAGCTACATCCTGTATACACAAAAATATACTACTGCTGAACTAGCTACAGCCTTACTGTATACATAAACAAAAATGTACTACAGTTGAACTAGCTACATCTTTACTGTATATATAAATATATACTACAGCTGAACTAGCTACAGCCTTACTGTGTATATAAACAAAAAATGTACTACAGCTGAACTAGCTGCATCCTTATCGTACATATAAACATAAAAATACTACATGAAAGCAGAGAGAGGGAAAGCTTGAAAAATCCATTAATGAAATCTTTTTCTGCCAGAATTTATAGTGTGTTTGAACAGGAAATTATGCCATGAGATGATGATGATGATTTGTCATGTATATTTAATAAACATTGTTTGTTAGTTGTTTTCAATTGCTTTTATATTTTATCATACGCTATTGCAATGTAACATTGTAACCTTGTCCAAAATCAGTTTATTCTCAACTGGATCTGAATTATTGATTTTTAAAATATTTTTTTCTATCTTTTTCTGTAAACAACTAATATGTAGCTAAAATTGTCTCTATGAGTTTATTATCAGGATCATTATTAATAGAAGTAAATATATTTATTTGCGTCTGGGTCTAGGTTATTGGGATTCCCCTACAATTTACCTGGTGTACCTGAAATTGTCCAGGTTATATATTATAATTTTATTAACAGATTTCCTAATAATAAAATTTTATTTTGTAAACATTAAGAACATTCTAGAAGGTAATTTTCCATTAGGTAATGTATTTTTTATAGAAAATGTTAACTGTGACCCAAGGTCAAGTAGAGGACTATATAATCTTGTCATTGGAAAAATTATTCATTTGTGCTTTAAGCTCTAGTGGAATTAATATGTATTATTGTTGTGTTCAGTATTCATTTGGGCTGGAATTTATTTCAATATAGAGTGCTCATTAAAAACAAATAATATTTTTGGACAGAGTCTGAAATTATATTACTGTGTTTCAATAGAAGACTATTGGAACATCAGCATTTTACAGGTCATCATAGATGCATCAACACTTCAGCACTGGACTTAATTTGGATTTCTACTAAAGTTTATTCAGAACTTTAAATTATTAGGACTTGTGTCTGTAATTCTAGGATTATTTTGGGATTAAGTTCATAATACCATAAGTTCTTTTTTTCATTTTCATTTAGTATTCTAGGAAAATAAATTATTTGTTAAAGTTTGCAAAGCCTTATGCTTTTCACTTTTTACTGTTACTTATTTTAAAAGCATAGATTTTTAATATGATGATGATGATGAAGTGAATACATACCATAAAGGTTACAAATATTGGGGAATACAACTCCTGTATATGGTTCTGAAAAGAAAAGCATAAAATATGATTTCACAAATCTCATTCTTACAGGCTATATTTCTTTGTGTAAAACACACCTAACATCCAACAGTATAGATCAAAATTTGCTATTGCGTGATGTACAAACACATAAGCATTTGTACTGTATATTTATATACGATTTCAAGTAAACCATACAAATCATCAATTATATGGGTTTTTGTTCTCTATATGACTTAAAGGGGACAAAACCCCCGATCTGCACAATTTTATTGTAAATAGAAGGATATGTAGTAGTTTGTGTATATAATCTAACCCAACTATTTTTTTCTTTGCATCTATTGTATTTGCACAAACATTTCAGATGGTTCAATGCGCAGCTCTAAATTGTGTGAATAATAGCAGTTCCGGACATAAGATCAGTTTTTTTACATTTCCAAAAGACCTTAAAAGGAGATCTGTATGGGTGACCAAATTAAAGAGAGAAGGCTTTATGCCAACTCAACACACCAGGTTGTGCCAGAGACATTTCAAGCCTGAATGTTTCTCAAAAGATCTGAGACTCGCGCTAAGTATTGGGTTTGAGCCAAAAAGTTTGCGTTTGAAACCTGATGCAGTGCCGACTCTTTTTGATTTGTCTACTCCGACAACAAGACAGAAGACGGGAAGCACGCTGGCAAGTCATAGCCGACATAGGTCAGGGAGCAGAGCTATACAGATGAGAAAGCTTGCGGTAATAAGCATTTTTTTAATACTGCTTATCTGGTAGATAAAAAAATGGTCAGTCCACATCTATGATGATGCTAGCAATAACCAAACAGCAATATGGCAATAAATATCAATATTAAAACAATGTATCTTGCAATGAAAACATTAGGGTCTGTGGTCGACAGAGTTCAATATAAAGTCCTTGACGGCAGCTAGTGTACTTTAGTTTCAAGGTTAACGTCACATCAACGGCAGGAATGATTACATTTATTTACGGCTGAATTTATACTTAAAGGGACTTAATTTATGCAGTGTTCCTTTGTGCATTGAAATTGTTGTGTGTGCCCCAAATTTGGAGAGTGGGTGAAAAAAAATTAACTTTTTTTATTTTTATTTTTTTTCTATCAGATCTTGGCTGAGATTAAAGCTGAGGTCAACCATACGGAGAGTGTGGATCAGACCTTTATAAAAGTGTTATTGCATTCCCAGTCTAGGGTGAGTGATGAAGCCAAAGCACCAACACAAGTCAGCTACTGGAAGGGTCAGGTCGACATGGAGACCCAGACAGATTCCTGTATCTCTTTGATAGAAAATTATGTACAACAAGATGTACCCTTGGAAAGATTTTCAGATAGCACTCAAACATCATACAACTTAGTTGTAAGTATTATAAGTTTATGTGTACTTGTAACACCAGTAATGATACTCTCCATTTCTTCACTGCGTCCATCCATCTACAACATTATCTCCTCTTTAACCCGTGTGCGTAAATGAACTTTCATCCATATGGTAAACATTGTTTTCCATATAAAAATCACACAACTGGAATCAAATAATCATGTTTTTAAATCTGTGAATGCAGCCCACCTCACCTCGCGCACAATAAATATATATATATATATATATATATATATATATATATATAACTGCAATAAACTAACAACGAACAGTGCAAAACTAGTATCTAACTAGCCTGAGCGCTTTCGACTCATAATGAGTCTTTTTCAAAGGCAAATGCAAAACACAGCCAAGAAAAACAAATAATACACAAAAACCATTGCGTTTGCAAAACTTTACATGGCTGTTTCTACAGGAATTAAATCATTAAATTTATCTACAGGAATTAAACCATTAAATATATATACCATCATAGTCCTGTATTGTTATTTCTTTTAAAACCCAGGAGAGACGCCATGCAAAACTACAGGCCAAATGTGATGTGCCCAGACCTAAGTACAGCACATGTGGAGTCCAGGTAGCACCAGAGTGCAGATCATCTGCTGTGCAGTGCAGTTGCCATCACAGGACAAGGACCCAACCAGGCATCAACCTCAGCTCTGATGAGGATGTACCAGGTGTGGAAAATTTAGATGAAGCAGACTCTGGTGATGATCCCAGCTGGACTCCTGACGTAGCTGAGGACCATACTGAGGAATATACAGCAAACCCACACAAGGCCTTGAAGTATATTGTGTTTGAAATGTCACTGATGGAACTGCTTGATGTGTGCCCCAAATGTACACTGACAAATTTGCAGCATCAGAAGTTTAATATTGGAAGTTGTTTGTGTGTTATGACTTATTGTCTATGTTGATAGAAGTTGGACAAGTCAACCACTGCATGATTCCTTGCCGTGGGGAAATTTAATGGTTGCAGCAGTGGTTTTTTCAGTGGCAACAGTCTAGTGAAGACTTTTAACTTTCTGAGCCATGCTGGAATTGTTGGGATGAATATGAGCTCGTACAATACCATCCAGTCATGCTATATTGTGCCTGCAACATTGTCACTATGGGAGTATAGTCATCAGCTCTACCTAGATGAGGTGCGGGCCACAGGACAGTCGTTGAAGCTGGGTGGAGATGCCAGGTGTTCCTCTCCAGACCACACTGCAAAATATGGCAGTTATACTTTGATGGATGTCCAGACATCCAAAGTTGTGGACATCCAATTTGTGCAGGGAAGTGATTTTGTTATAAATTTTTTCAATGAATTCTCGTTTGAACTCGTACATTAAGAAAAATTAGTGAGTACATAATCAGAGATATATTTATTGCATAATAGTGTTTTCTCCTTGGAAACAATATTACATACAAAAAATACAAATCAGAATACTCTATTTCAGTGCAATGAGGTCAAGAATTCTTCTGCCATGGAGTTGGAAGGTTTGACACGGAGTCTTCAGTTCATGCGGGAAGAGGGAATTTCTATATCTGATCTGGTAACAGATCACTATAGTCAGGTCAAGAAATTCGTGAGGACACCACAGGAAGGGATCAACCACTGCTTTGATGTATGGAATATGGCAAAAGGTAAATATGTTCCAGAGATCTTCATGGGTTACTCAATGTACCAAATTCTTTTTTCTCTCCTAAGTCTAAAATGAATCTGGTAAACTGGTAAGCTGTAGTTGATGTATGTATGCACTGATTCAAGACATAGTATTTTGTGCCAAACTGATTACAAATGCATACATACTTTATTTTTTTAATGCATTTAAAGCATGCAAGACAATAAAGTTTTGCATATTTAGTCTAAAGTTATAAGAGTATTTCCCCAGCAATAAGTACACAAATTTTCTAATAGACAGTCATTATAAATCATACAATCATTTCATGGCATTCCATACATGTTTGCTCATTACAAGAATCATATAATCAAGCTCACCCCAAGTTGGTCATAGTCACTAAGCTGCTTTGCACATTTTTAGGGCATTATAAGTATGTTTGTGATCATAACATAGTGTTGTATCAGTTACGCAATAGTATTTTTGAGCTATGTTTATTTAATCCCCTTCTTTTAGGAGTCTACAAAAAGTTCAAAGCAGTGGGCAAGAACAGAGGTTCTAATATTGTAGCAATCACATGTATTGGTGTGCCGTTAGCAGCCAGGGTAATAGTGAGTTGGTGAGACAGAAATGGACCAGCATTTTGAACCACATATTAGATGTCCATGAGGGTCATGGAGACTTGTTTCCCAAGTGTTTACATGATGATGTGACAAGAAACTGGATCAAGTCAGGCTAGTTAATTTGTTGTACAATGTCTTGATAGTGTTAAATTTTAAATGATGCAAACATATTACAGTTTAGAGTATATGAGTAGCCTACCCATCTCTCCTTGATATGATTGGTATTTAATATCTCAAGGCATATACTGAAGTAATTTTTTTTCTTTATTGTGTCAGTATGTTCTTAATATATGCCATTTATTAAATCCTACTGAACCATCATTTATTAAAATTAACAATGCTTTTATAACTTTCACTTGGATGTAATAGAACAAACTTTTAAAGATATTGAAATACATTTTATTCTGCTGCATAGATCACACACACTGAATATACAATACTGTAGCATTCTCCCTATTCATCATGCATCAATATCAGCATACAGTATGCATTAAATTACTGACAGTGTGCAATTTACATTTCTTTATAGGCAGCAAGGCTCACAGGGATATAGAAAAAATTGTATGTGGAAGACTACTGCTCAAAGACATACAGAAGCTGTCACCTGCAGAACAGACATCTAGTCTAGAGTCCTTCCACAACACCATCTGCTTTTTTGCCCCGAAATCAAGACATTACTTTTATGATCAGATGAAAGCAAGGTAAATAATTCTAGTTTCATGTTGTTTTCATTGCAAGATCTAATATCACTTTCTGAAATATATATGTATTTACTATCAAGCTGTCTCATATAAAATTAAAAGTATTGGGACTATATAATTTAAAAGTGACAGTAAGGTAATGTTGTACATCTGACTGGAAACATTATTTACAGTTAAGGGTTATCAATTTTATATTTCCAGACTCTGTCTCACCGCATTACACTTCAATGAAAACTCATCAAGAGCTCCAGCTGTAGCCAAGGATGGGAAAGCACAATATAGAATCTCTTTTCCCAAGGCTAGAAAGGGTGATCCAGTAGCAAAGCAAGCAAAGGTCAAACAGAATTATGGTAAGCAATATTATAACACAGGTTAAATCATCTTGACATTTTTCTTAACAATTCTGAAAAAATTGTCCATATGAAGTTGAATACTGACCCAACCGAAAATGGATAACTGCTCAACCTGTATATATACATAAACTAGAATCAGTTATTTTAATGTAAATTCTGTTTTTAAAAAAATTGTTTTGCTTTCAGCAAAAGAAGTAGAAAAATTATAAATTGTACAAAGAATTTGGATCACTTCTCTTTTTGGAAGAATTTTATTTTCTTTTCCACAGAAAAATTTATGACACTGCTAGCTAGCTATATGATTGTAATAAAACTCATATTTTCAGATTATGTCCAAAACCAGGTTGTAATGCAGCAATAATTATACAGCACATATTGCACAGCACACGAAGCTAGGGCCCATGAAATGAACCATCCACCACCAGCTGTAGCCTCTTCATACAGAAAGAATTTGGTCTAGATAAGGACTCAATAATTCAGGAACACCGTCAACGTTTCAATACCTGAAAGTGTAGTTTCAGCTAATAAAGTTTAGAACCTCAGTAGCTTCCGATTTATTATTTTGCTATTACACACATGTATTCACACACATTTCTAGAAATGTCATAAATTTTCAAATTTGTCAGTCAGCTGCGAGGATACTTGAATCCTGTGTAGGTTTCAGATGGGAAGGTCTTGCGAATCATGCTCACTACACATGATGGTAATATCTTTCTATTTCTTTTACCAAGTATCTTCCACACCCAGTGGACAAATCATCTATATGCTATGTGTCAGTAGACTCTGAAAGGACAAAATACAGTTTACTGAATAGTATACTTATTACACATAATTTCACACCAATCCAATCAATGTATACACGGTATTTATTTTTTTAACATATTGGTTTATGGTGCTTTGGAGGAGGTGAAGGTGTAACGTGTTGTGTGCTCTCTTTCTATCTATCTCTCACAAATATACACACACACACACGCACAATTCAGCTGAATTGGTCCTAAATTTGTCATTTTCATTTGCAGACCATCTTTTTGTTTTAAATCCAACTTATCAAAGTTTGCGATTATAAAAATGTTCATAAAAAAGGATTATATGCAGGTTTTAATTTTTCTCCAAAAGAGATTTTTTTTTTTTTGTTGTTGTTGCTGCAAGGTTGGTACTCACATATGGATCTGGTAGTTTTCCCTTAATCTACCACTTCATTGAACGTACTCATAAAGTGAAGTTTCTAAGACATGTATGTTCAAACAATTTGCAATGAATCCCTCGTGGTTTGTGATGCAGGTAGAGGAACATTCTTCAATTTTCTCTTCCAAGATCGACTGAGATTGGCAACAAATATTCTCTTGCTTTGACATTGGCACACATTTACTACACAAGCACCTGTGTGGGAAAAAGGTTAAAATTATTTGAAAAACTGTTGCCTGTTTGATATTTTAAATGTCCATTTCTTTGAAGAACATGCATCCAATTATGACATGTACAAGTCTAAATGAATAACTGTTGGATTAATCCAAGCTATAGAAAATAGAAACCAATTTCCAGCCCCCAAAAAGCTGGCAAGAAAAACTCTTCCTCTGATCTGTAATCTTCCTTTATAAAAAAATGTCTTGACTTAACAGAAAATAAAAACAAAGAAGAAAAAAATGTAACAGAAAATGAAATTTTTAAAAAAATCGTGATCGGTACAAAATTCTAGCCCCTACCCCATTTATTCAATTAGATTTTGTACTGCTATTCAATTTGGTATTTAAAATTAAAAGTACTTTATAATGATATTTACAGATTTGTTCAGACTAAGATTACTTACCAATTTGCATTTTCGAACAACTGTGCTCTTCTTCTACACCAGGCCGATGATACTCCAGATCATCGTCATTGTCAGGATCTGACAAGTCCTGTTCATCTTTGTCACATGAATCTATCTCCGGTTCATACATGTAAGGTTGGATGTTAATGGAATATTCTACTTCGGGAATATCATCCACTTCACTGTCATCACTGACAGTTGCCATAATTTAAACATTCAAGCACTGCCAACTCATAGAATGCTTTACTGCATTATCAACAATGCTGGTGTGTACACATTGTCTCAAATGATGTCACATCCACTATTTGTTCAGGGGGAGGGAAGCGCGTTGCTCTATTCAAAACGGATCAGGAGAAATGATCGGTTTTTCATAAATTTCTTTGTCACGAGTAAGAATGAAAGGTACAAATTTTCAGAAAATGAACCTTATACATATAGCAAATTATATATGGAGTCTGCGCAAATTTCAGTTTTGCATGTTTGTCCCCTTTAAGTAAACCATACAAATCATCATATCTATGGGTTTATACTGTATTTTCTACATATCATTTCAAGTAAACCATACAAATCATCATTTCCATGGGTTTATACTGTATTTTCTATATATCATTTCAAGTAAACCATACAAATCATCATTTCCATGGGTTTATACTGTATTTTCTATATATCAAGTAAACCAGACAAATCATCATTTATACTGTATTTTCTATGTATCATTTTCAAGTAAACCATACAAATTATCATTTCCATGGGTTTATACTGTATTTTCTATATATCATTTCAAGTAAACCATACAAATCATCATTTCCGTGGATTTATACTGTAATTTCTATATATCATTTCAAGCAAACCATGTAGGTCATCATTTCTATGGGTTTATACTGTATTTTCTATATATCATTTCAAGTAAACCATACAAATCATCATTTCCATGGGTTTATACTGTATTTTCTATATATCATTTCAAGTAAACCATACAAATCATCATTTCCATGGGTTTATACTGTATTTTCTATATATCATTTCAAGTAAACCATGTAGGTCATCATTTCTATGGGCTTATACTATATGTTCTATTATTATTTCAAGAAAACCATACAAATGATCATTTCTATGGGTTTATACTGTATTTTCTATATATCATTTCAAGTAAACCATGTAGGTCATCATTTCTATGGGTTTATACTGTATGTTCTATATATCATTTCAAGTAAACCATACAAATGATCATTTCTATGGGTTTATACTGTATTTTATATATATTATTTCAAGTAAACCATGTAAATCATTATTTCTATGGGTTTATACTGTATTTTTTATATATCATTTCAAGTAAACCATACAAATCATCATTTCTATGGTTTATACTATATTTCTATATATATTTTCAAGTAAACCATACAAATGATCATTTCTATGGGTTTATACTTTATTTTATATAGATATTATTTCAAGTAAACCATGCAAATCATCATTTCTATGGGTTTATTCCGTATTTTTTATATATCATTTTAAGTAAACCATGCAAATCATCATTTCTATGGGTTTATTCCGTATTTTTTATATATCATTTCAAGTAAACCATGCAAATCATCACTTGTCAAAACACTATACATCTACAATGTTCTCAAATCACTAAGTCTACAATGTTCTTAAAATACTATAAGGCAACTGTTAGTACTATTTTTATAAGTCTCTGGTATGACTCGGCCGGGGTTCAAACCTGTGACCTCCAGCATCTGTGGCAGATGTTCTAACCATTAGGCCACAGGAGCGGTACAGGACATTAAGATTATATGGACATGTACATGGACAAACATAAAATTCAGCGATTCCACTTGGGTTGCACATCTACCAATACTTCATACCGGCAAGGATGGAAAAAGTCGTTACAAGGCCAAATTTTACCAGTATGAATGCTAATAAGCCATTATCATCAATGTAACGTTTATCATTTGCATAAATTAGTGAAAATTATGCTGAAAGAAAATTAAATCAATGCATTCTCGGCCTTTACAGGAGCTGCACTGATAAAAGACAACATTACAAATCAACACTACAATAGTAGTTTAATTGCAAGTCTGAGGTTTCTCTGATTATTCCCACTCCATTTTAGATATTTTGACATTAATGTTGTAATGTGATGTCAGAGCCAATTGTCTATCGAAAGTTGGAATTCGTCACCACCACGCTGTGGCAACATAGGGTAGCTGCTTACTAGCAGCCCTAGTAAATTTAAACAACCTAACATCGAGTCCAACCTGCATCATATCAATAGGAAGATTATTTATTTTCTTGGAAACTGAGTATAATATTTGTTTTATCTTAATCCAATGAGAAACATGACAAAACTACAGCATGGATGAAATTTGACCTGGTACTCACCATCTGCATGGTCAGTCACACGACTAAACAAATACTGCAACCTACATGTCCATAACATCAGAGGTCCAATAGTCACGATATCAACAATTTTGTGATTTTGTTGTACACAAAAATGTGAAAATGAAAATTTTTGATAGTCACAATATTTTCAACCAGAACTAAAGACTACTTAATTCTAACATATTAACTGCAAGAACAACAACCAGAAACCTGGAGAAAACCCAATTCATTAAGCAAAGATCACATGTCAACACAGTAGTCACATTTTAATATCATTAAGCAAAGATCACATGTCAACACAGTAGTCACATTTCATTAAGCAAAGATCACATGTCAACACAGTAGTCACATTTTAATATCATTAAGCAAAGATCACATGTCAACACAGTAGTCACATTTTAATATCATTAAGCAAAGATCACATGTCAACACAGTAGTCACATTTTAATATCATTAAGCAAAGATCACATGTCAACACAGTAGTCACATTTTAATATCATTAAGCAAAGATCACATGTCAACACAGTAGTCACATTTCATTAAGCAAAGATCACATGTCAACACAGTAGTCACATTTTAATATCATTAAGCAAAGATCACATGTCAACACAGTAGTCACATTTTAATA
>JAECUM010095494.1:0-55743 GCA_016617855.1 Megalonaias nervosa
ATATACTGTAAACAACAGAATACATAATTAAGATTTTCTCTATGATTACGGACTAAATATTCAGATCATTATCAGTGGTAAACATGTTTACTTCGATTAAAGTTAAAGATACAGTCTTAATTCTGACTTTAGAAACTTCCAGAATGGAAATTTCCCATTAGACGACAGAGTATTTTCCAGAAAATGGCATTTGCGACCTAGTTCAAGTAAGTGGTTATTCAATATTTTTACTGAAGAATTATTAATTCTTGCCTTAACATCTGAAGCAGAATCAATCTTATTGTTTTGTTCAGCTTTTTCCATTTGGGTGGATTTATTTATTCAAATTGTTATTCACTGGAATTACAAAGTGCTCACTAATATTCTTGGACAGAACATTAATTTTGAATTATAGTGAATTCAGACAAGTACATTTTGGTGTATATGATTGTGATACATCAAAAGACTGTTAACAGATTGCAACAATCTAGGCCTCTGCATATTAGCACATTCAATATCGGAAGTTGTTTAGAATACCACTGGAATTGAATTGAAACTTCATACATTTGGACGTGTAAAAATCTTTTAGAACTATTTGGGAATAATTCATAATACTGTAAGTTCTTTTTAAAGTTTTGGTTTGTGTTCTTGGGAAATAACTATTTGTCGAATTTTACAAAACATGTTGGTTTTCGTTCTCTTCTGTTATTTAGTTTAAGACCAAAGAGTCGTAACAATACCTCAGACGAGAAATCCGATTGTTGTACCTAAAATTAAAAGTTCCGCTTCGCTTACTTACAGGCTGGGCTTGTTCAGCTGCAATACGTGTATGCATTCCATCCAAACGCTTTTCTTCGGGAATATTTAAGTCTCCGGTAATTGACGTTCATTGGGATTGGTACCACCCTCATTTAGAACAGACCCATTACGTCTTTACATCTTGCTTCTAACGATCGTTTTGTCCAAGAGCTTTTCATCGGACAAGTGCATCCTTCTCAAATATCAGTCAAGATCGTTATCTTCTTAGTTGAGTCAATCTTGATTTAACATAATTGATGGGAAATCTAACTGGCGTGGATTAGGCGGTGAATTTCACTTCTTCATTGTAGAAACAGTCTTTGGCTGATATCACACCAGGGTATGTGTCTTGCAACGTGCTATTGGAATGAATCCAAGCTGTAATTGAATTGGTAGTGGTACATCAGGGTGGTCCCACAGTCTATTTCTATCTTACCTTTGCATTGAATTAGATTATATTTGAGCGTATACGAGGGCCTGGTAACACCACCCTGAAGCAAACATTCATCGACATGTGGAACAAAATTACTACCGATGTTAGCATCCGCTGTCAGCTAGTCTAACATCCTGTCCTCACTTTCCGCAACCGCATCACCACCGTCAGAATCCATTACTTATATATAATGATAAATCTAATCTTGAGCACAAACAAGAGAGAGAGAGAGAGAGAGAGAGAGAGAGAAGAAGAAGAAGAAGAAGAAGAAGGGAAAGCAGAAAGGATTACGATGAAATTCTTTACCCTGTTAAATGTTAAATTCATTTAGAAAACGGGGATTATTAATATTTGTACCGTTCGTACGACGCTAATGACTAATCGGTGGAGATTGATCATTGATGTATATAAGTATATAATCGATAACATAAAGTGGAAACAATGTTTATATATGCGTATTATTGTGCCATTGGCGGATCACAGTTTGATATACCAATACTCTTGGTATATCAAATTGCTTTTAAATGCCATTTTATTTTTAAAGTTCTCTCTCTCTCTCTCTCTCTCTCTCTCTCTCTCTCTCTCTCTCTCTCTCTCTCTATATATATATATATATATATATATATATATATATATATATATATATATATATGTGTGTGTGTGTGTGTGTGTGTGTGTGTGTGTGTGTGTAAAAGCAAAGATACCGCTTTTGTTTGGAGTTTATTTCTTTCAGTTTTATTTTGTTTATTTCTTTTGGTATTTGTTTCGTTTGCGCCTCGTTTGTTTTATTTCAGTATGGATCTTATTGATTCAGCTCTAATACTTTCATTTTACAATCATGCTTGTTTTATTTCAGTTTTTCTTGATTAATTTGAAAGTGACTTATTTTGTTTAATTTTCATTTTTTTTTGGCGGCGATGGCTTTCCATAAACAAGGGCAGGGTGCGACACTCGCCAAATAATCCTGCAAGCCCACGTGACCAGTAACCAAGCGATCCTACTGGTCCTGTCCATAACCAATTGGTTCTACATTTCATCATACAAGAAGACAAAATGCAGATAGACATGACTATCAGCCCTTAACAAGCTTACGCAATCAACGCCGGAATAATAAAGAAACAATTTAGATATTTATGTCCTCTGATCACATAAAATTTACTAAATTTTATTTACATTCATCATAACATGGCAACTCTTTGTTGACTAGGACAATGCTGACGACTGTCGACTGTCTAGATAATCCAAATCTATACACACCTCATCTACTGGTAGGACATCAGAATCGGATGCTTCTCTTGATGACTTGATGACTAGTCTGAATCATATAACGAAAATCACCTATCCTCATCCATTGACTTGCCATTAATGACAGCTTTATGACTAGGTCCAGGCTTCAAAGATGAGACTAAGTTCCAGCAGATCATTGCTAGCTAACGTTTTTTTTGAGGTGATTTTAAAAAGTTTATTTTGATCTACATGGTTTGGAATAGATCTTATTATTGAGATCATTAATAATCCGTGTGAATTCTGTGTTCCGGCGATTTTAAGAACAGTGTTTTTGTTTGTTAGTGTTGTATTACGTTAAAAGAGCTCCTTTATCCTTGGCTGATTTTGG
Organism: Megalonaias nervosa; assembly: GCA_016617855.1. Classification (NCBI taxonomy): domain Eukaryota; kingdom Metazoa; phylum Mollusca; class Bivalvia; order Unionida; family Unionidae; genus Megalonaias; species Megalonaias nervosa. The sequence continues at coordinate 2,826 of JAECUM010095494.1, forward strand.
GGTTTAAGCCTCTGGTGGCATCGAGGCATCGAAATACCTCCCGATGCTGAATTTGATAATCGGAGGTAATATATATATCACGCACAGGTGCTCGATGCGAGCTTAATGTTAAATAAATCAATAACCTGAAGGAAATAAATCATATCGAGTCAAAAGTTTTCTTCAGATTACCCAGATGACCCGTTCTGACAAAGGACCCTTTCTATCATACTATTAATGAGAAAAGGTAAATGACTTCCGAAAGCATCTTTCAACGCCTGGCCCTCGATCTCCTCTTGCTAATATTTTATTAATGAAATAATATCTGAGGAATTCATAAAAATGGAGGCAATCCTAAAATTGTTCTCAGTTGCGTATTAATGCTCTTCGTGGAGAATTTAATATATTTTGAGTGTATTTTAATCAGAACTTGTCACTCAATGAAATAGACGAATAAAAAATACTTTCTTAAGGCTTCAAAACGCTGCCACAAACATTAATTAAATTTTGATAATGGCTTTATAGATTCCCACAATTACGAAATATACAAAGATACTTAAAAAGTAAACATTCATGAAAGACACTTGTTCATATTGATTAATTAAATGTGGTCAAAACTTGCATTCTGTTTTTGTTTATACATTTAGTCCGGAGGAATGGCTCATTGTTTTTTGTTGTTTTTTTAATATAAACTCCAAATAAATTATATGTACGTTGATGCCATATTGTTTTCTATCGGCCAGGCGCTTTTCTCAATATGTAATGATCTGTTAAATGTTCTACTTGGCGAATCGTTAATTTTTGAGTTCGGATCAATCTGAATTATTCCGACTCGATTCTTTTTGCCGATACTGGACGCCGTTGTAATTGCATAAGTATTCTGTCTATAGCAACGAGATGTCGACATACAAAGTATCTCTTTACACCCTCGGCGGAAGTTCGAGTTGTAGACCATGTAGAAGATAGGTTTAAGCGCGGTCGTGGTGTACATTAATCCAAAAACGGCCATAAAAATCGTAAAATCGAGGTAGCTGCTTCCTAAAAACGAGTACCATGTATGCACCAAATAGAATGGAAGGTACAATACTATGGTTGAGAATGTAACAATCATCAACATCTTCAACATTTTAACCTTTGCCCTCGGGACGTGATTAGCAGTCCTTTTGAACTTAAACGAACATCCCCTACAGGACCATATGTATCTGAATACTTTTATATGAAGCACACCAATGATTGCTGAAGGAATAACATATGTGACTTGAATCAAAAGTACGCCGTAGATGGTTCCAAACCAGTCTGAATTTCGTATAAATGTGGGGCAAAGTATTATGTCGTCTATAGACGACTTTGTTGTTTCAAACAAATGGAGGCACGGACAACAGACAACGGCTGCCAAAAGCCAACATCCGAAAATCATACGTTTCGCGACACCTCTAGTTACTCTGAAACTTAAGGGATATATAATTGTGTAGAATCTATCAACACAAATGGAAGCAAAGGTGAACATAATAGAAGAAGGCCAAAGAAACTGAACGAATCTAACGATCCTGCAACTAACCGATCCAATTAGCCATTTGCTGGCAATGTTCTGACTCGCAGTGAAGGGAATGCATAGCACCGTTACTAAAATGTCGCTGCAAGCAAGTGACACGACAAAGAAATTTGTGGTTGACTGCACACGACGACTGCGGTAGATAACAATGCACACAAGAATGTTTCCAGCAAGACTGACACACCATGTAAAGAGAAGAACGGAAGACTCTGCAGCTATTTGACCGACGGCCCTGTCCATTGCATGACCATTCATGGTGTCAGCGTTTCCAGCCGTTGTTGCATTTGCTTCTCCGCCCATATCAATAAAAAGGTTTATTCTCCGTTTCAGACCTTTCTTTATGGAAACAATTGTTACTTTAAATCATTCGTTGTATTTGCAGTACCTTTCTTTATAAACTATCCAGTGCTGCTTCTTTCATTATGGTGTATCTTTTGAATGGCATTATTTTTATTTAAATATAAAGAGGCATTCAAGCCGCCTTCCATGGTATGGAATCGCCCGACTTCTGTTTTCTATAAAATTCAGTCGAAGTGGTCACTTATAAAATTTAACCAGTTCTGAGATTCTGATGTTATATTATATTAGCATCCTGTTACATTTCGTGGAATGTCAAAGTCTCTTTCCTCTTCAAAGGTAAAACATTAAAATCTGTCTTGTGGATCTTCTGTGTACTTGTTCCTCTATTTATTTGGAACTTGTTTGCCTCTATTTCTTGGAAAACGTGTCAACAGTACTAGATTTTGATGCGCATCTGCTAGAGTTCTCATGGAGAGCTTGTACCGTACTCAGTCTTTGGACCCATCTTTTGATGCCATTTTATAAGAATCTTATTTTTCTAAAAAGAAACGAAAATAATAAATAATATAAATGTAAAATATATTAAAATCTAAATAATGTTTAGGTTCGACATTTCTAAAAGTTCCAATAACGCGATGTCTATAATATTTCAATAAAGCAAAGCATATAAGTTCTAATAACGCAATGTCTATACTATTTGTTGACTTAAGTCTGCTATCTTCTTTACGACGGCAAGAGAAACCAAGTCAGCTTTTGATACTCGCATATAAATTTAATATAACAATTACAAAGCATTAGCAATGCATTAAAAGCACTTCGTAACACGATTATATGTTATGTTATAAACCGTGGAAAGAAAACAATTTGTACTAGATTTCATTGAGTTTTAAAAATAATTTGATTTAGTTACTATTATTTATCCAGCATATATGTACAATATGACCACAACCGAAAAGACTTTTAGAGATAATAAGAAATTGCAATAGATCCTGGCAAAAATTAGATCAATGGCTAGAATTACTAATTATTGTATATCAGGTAACTTATCCTTGGTTTCTAATTGACAGAATTAGGAAAAAGAAGGCAACCAACCTACCCAAGTCTGCATTCAGTGATTTCCATTACGGAATAATGGCGTAGGTTTTAATGCCAAAAACTCTTTGCAAAAATGTTGGATTTATGGTTTTCTTTTACTCCAAAGATAAAATGTATATGGAAAATGTGTTTGAAGAAAAAATGTAGCACCTTATATAATCAGAGAAACATTTTTGAAATATTACATGAAACAAAAGAAATAAATTGTTAATTAAGTTTGAATTCCAGTTTAATTACAAGGTGGAATGAGAACATGTTCGGTTTGCTCTCTAAGTTCTTTAACGTGGAGCCCAAAGGCAAAGTATTTATCATATCGACAAAATATATTTTATCATCATATCAGCTTGATGCAGTCTTATTTAATATCATTTCATGATGGTAGGATCTAATTAAACTAATCTCTTGGTGTTGTATCGACAGTCTTTGTACATTTCTAATTTTAGATTCTTTTCAATCACTGATAAACTATTTGAAACATAATACATTTAAAGATGTAATTCCTGTAGAAACAGCCATGTAAAGTTTTGCAAACACTACGATTTTTCTGTTTTATTTGTTTGTCTTGTCTATGTTTTGTATATGCCTTTGAAAAAGACTCATTAAGAGTCGAAAGCGCTCATGCTAGTTAGATACTAGTTTTTCCCTGTTCATTGTCAGTTTATTGCATTTATCTTAATCAATCCCTGACACACGTGATCCCTTGCTGGATCCAGTGCACTTGAAAGGACTGTTATTCGCCATATGATTTGTATTCCTTATATATATATATATATATATATATATATAGTATATATATATATATATATATATATATATATATATATATATATATATATATATATATATATATATATATATATATATATATATATATATATATATATACTTATTTCCTGACTAAATTTTGTGGCTAGTATATCAAGCAGATTTGGATCTTTACTCTCCATTTCGTTACTGTTCATTGTGTTTATTGGCAATATTTTGTGATGTCAATCTATATTACAAATTTTTTTTGTCATTGCGTGTTTAATGTATAACTCTAGCTGGACTTTTACTGGAACCAAATTTGTGATTTTCTACTTATTGTTTCCATACATATGGTTCAAAGTCTTCCGGAAATAAAAATAAGAAAATTTTCTGGTTAGTTTCAAGATTTATTGATTAAAATTTATAATCGTTTAAATGCTTATTAAATACATATCATAGCCTTTTTGTTAAACATTTTATTTTTTTAGCTTGAGGTACAGTTCCATTTTATTCTCTGGAAGACGGATTAGAGGAGGATTGAATCATCTTCGTTCGGACTTAGGTAATTTAGAATCAAAGAAAATTTTCACTATGTATTATAGTACTATGTATTTCAATAAACGTTTCAATGTTAAATTTGTCATTCTTTCGCAAGTAGTTTTCTGCTTGTATTATTTGATTTTGTCTTTTCCTCTGTTATAATACAGTTTGATTTTGCAATGTTTACGCAATTTGTACATCTTTTGTAGATTGTATATCAACGCTCAACAGTCTTGTTTTGACAACACATCTGGTATGTAATATTATCATCAATTTATATTACTTTTATGTTTTACATATGAATTTGACATTATTTTTCTCTAAACCATTTGTTGCATATACACTATTTATTGTTATAAGGTCATTAATTATTTTATATGTTGTGCCTGTTTAGACTCATTAAGAGAATAAAGTGGTAAACAATGAGCCTATGTTTTTCAAAAATATTTATAAAGTACTTTCCTACGTTTATCATCATCTGCTTGTATTGCCTGAGCAGTTATATCCATTGGTATTGATAGAAATAATGGAAATCGTATTATATCCAATGGTATTGGTAGAAATAATGGAAATCGTATTATATCCAATGGTATTGGTAGAAATAATGGAAATCGTATTATATCCAATGGTATTGGTAGAAATAATGGAAATCGTATTATATCCAATGGTATTGGTAGAAATAATGGAAATCGTATTATATCCAATGGTATTGGTAGAAATAATGGAAATCATATTATATCTAGAAGTTTATGACAGTACAAGAATGCATCTTGAGATTGTTTTGATTGAAGAACTTCATCATAGAAGATGTTGCAATAAATATCTTTCAGAATAATTTGTTTGATTTTATATTTAAATGGTTCTGTGTGCATTTTGGAGGTACGAAATTTAAATTTTCCAATTATTTTATTGGCGTAATATTTTCACTGGGCACCCAACTAATTATTGAGCCATTATATCCTTTCTATTATATTCTTTCCATGTTACCTATATATGTTTAAATCGTTCATTCTTTTCGGTTTCCAAATTGTGTCAGTCTTAAACACATCGTTTTAATTGTCATATAGAGGTGGTTTATCCTGATGAAATATCCAGTCAATATTCTCTCATTTAAAAGTTTTACAATTTATCTACAGTAGGATCAGCTAACATTACTTCATGCCTGCTTGTAAACATTCGTTTCGTGAACTTAGAAAAAAAGCCTTTTAGATAAAATGGATTCATATTTTGATATCCTAACTTTTCCACCAAATGTTTAGGCTGCTCCAATATTGTATGGATATTGTAAGATAACCACACAGGTTGGTCCATACTTTGAACCTATTTGTATGTTCAGTAGCAATAATTAGCAGCACATCTCTCGATCTGTATTATTGTATCACTCAATATGGTTAGGTAATATTATTGTATAACTCAGTATGGTAATACATCTACCCATTTTCAAGTTCATTCTGAGTGAAATATTTCCATACTCTCAAGATTTGTAATAAAATCTTTCCATAACAAACGCTTTTTGTCTGAGTAAGTAGAAAAGTATTCAATATTTTCTTCCTCCAATAATTATTCGACCTGTCGGTTGCAAATTCTGTCCCTTCTTAACCTGTATCTTTTCTGGTTGTCGTTAATTAAAATTATATCTTAAAACATTGTGCACGTCATATCCCATTTTGTTTCGATTTTTTAGGCCTATTCGTATCTTCAGAAAACATATATCAACGTCAGTATATAATTATATCAAAATTGTAGTATTTTATACACTTGCATATCAATGATGCATGCCAGCCACTGATCACCCACTAATATATACACTTCTATATGGAAATCTTTTTCTTGCTTCCCTTGTACAATGTGTATGTAAATTGTTCATGTAAACAAACTTTCACTTTAGTGTATATTTTCTCCTTCTAAACAGGTTTCATTTGTTCTCACAATTGGTTGGTCAATCTGTGAGAAACTGCGTTCAAACTTAAGAATTTTGAATAACAATTATATATATATATATATAGTATATATATATATATATATATATATATATATATATATATATATATATATATATATATATATATATATATATATATATATATATATATATATATATTCCGACTTTTGATTAAAGCAATAAGATTAGGGTATACATCTGAAGAAAAAAAAATGTTTCTTTTCTGTTAGGCTTATAAAGTGTAAATATGGTTGTCCCAGAAACTAATAGAAATGAGATCATACATATTAATCTTCCCATCCCTTCAAGAAGAAATATATTCTTCCATGTGTTAAATAGACAGGAAAATTGCATTTTAAGTTTAGTAAGTATGACGTTGAAACTTCAAGCTTTGTTGGTGGTAGCATATTATCAAACACTGTGAAATATGTATTTGATACCAATTTATTTTTTTATTCTTTTTCAGCTGTCTTCTTATTCAATTAATTTTTGCCAGATCTATCTATAATGACCCAACAAAAACATGTCTCAAATTTTCATCAAATATAAATTCAACGTCTGAGACAAGCGTAATACTGTCAGTAATAGAAAACGCAAAGATTCCATCTGCATGAGACATTAAACGTGATTCATGCCTTAAAATGGCGACGTAAAATGGTGATGTCTCAGTAATAATACCATTTTATTATTTTAGTTTATCAATAATCACCTCAATATTGATTTTCAGATGTTAAATATTTATTTAACAATTTCGTTTAAAAGATGTAGCAAAATACTCGCTAGTATATATGGATTCATTTACTTTGTTTTTATTATCTTTTTTATTGCCCTAAACTCACTCATGTAAATTATATTTGATAAATAAATTCAAGTTTTCTTAATAATCATATAAATGATCACCATAAATTTATACAATTCGATTATCTCATTTGTAAATGTTTATAATATTAAGTTTTATAAATTATACCTTATAAGCAACGTGTGACGTGTAAGTGGCTAAACCTAACACCTCTAGTTCTGTTTATAAAACTGGTATTTATTGGGGTTTTACCTGATTGCATGCGTTCATTGATCAACTCTTATGGGCTAATTGAATGGTTTTAAGCTTGAATGTTAAATTGTAGTGTCTAGTGATCATCTTTCAGAATTTATCTAGCCATTTTTGATAATGACAGTTATACTTTGTTAGCTGAATGTTTAATAGCTGTGTAATATCGTTAATGGATGACAATAACTGAGTTTTATAACTACATGCTAATGTGAGCTCAGGCAACGCGCTTCGTGGTTATAGCATCTCGCTACAGGCACTTCTGAAACCATACTTACCATCCCTTCATTCCTATAGGTTGCACTAGACTTACCGTTTCGGGTTTGTGAAATTCCATTATGGCAAATAATAAGAAAGAAAACAATCGCTTAGTTTCAGATCTTGAGTTAAAGTAAGCTTACGGTGACAGAGGATACATTACTAAATTTGCAGAATAATAAATAAGAAAAACAATAAAATAAAAACAGATAAATTTAAATTTTATAGATATGTATAAGTAAGTTTCTGTCACAAAAGTATCGGACACAAGGTTTAAATCCGTATCTTGATGAATTCTTCAACATAGCATAATATGTAGCAGTTTTTCGCAATAGCCAATAAGACATGTTAGATAGGGAAAAACAAAACAAACAAAACGTATATGAGAGAGAGAGAGAGAGAGAGAGAGAGAGAGTACTTTAATTCACTATATGCGTTTAGGTTTTAGTTTTCTGAACTACTGCAACTCATCTTGCCACTTCTGTTGTAATGTGCAAGAAAAGGGAGAACCAGTAAAATTAAGAAATATATCAATGATCAAACAAATGAGAATAAACAAGAGGAAGAGAAACAGGGTCATTGATTGAGCCTAATGCAGATTTGGTATTTTCATTCGATAGATCAATAAAACAATTATCCTAGCTTTTAGAACTTGACTGTACACAATAAACTATTAATATATCTGATAAAATACTAATCTACTCGAATTAGTGGGCTTGTAGCAATAAAACAGGCTTATATTTTATTTAATTTGCAATATCTTTTGTTTTATTTATTCCGACACATCTGGTGTTATGTTTATCTCTTGACTCTTTTGTGTTCACTGCAATAAAAAATTAAAACGCAACGACACTATGAGTGTGAAAATTATTTGAATAGATTTAGTTTAAACAGTTCAAAATAAGTGACAATAATAAACAACTTTGGTGCAATTCACACAGGCTGTTGATTACTACTACTATTAACACCAGCCACCCAACATCTCTCTCTCTCTCTCTCTCTCTCTCTCTCTCTCTCTCTCTCTCTCTCTCTCTCTCTCTCTCTCTCTCTCGTATGTATTCGCAAGAACATTGCTCAAACCGATCATTGGTTTGCTGCACGAACGTTTAATGTTAACTTAAAGAATATAGATCGGTATTCTTAACGCTGTGTTTAGACACCAAAAAAGTTAACCAAAATATAAACTTTAAAATTTCTTGAATTTGTAACAATCTGGCATCATGATCTTCATCTTTTTTAAATCAGTCATATCAGAATGATGCCTACAAGTTTCCAATTGATTGAAACTTTACAGCAACATGTCAGGCACACATTTGTTACGTTATAGATAAAACTTTTTCTATTCAGATGAAAATTTCTCCTCTGCGAGGACTCAAGTCTCAATTATTCCAGATTAGTTATTATCCACTTTTTAGAGTATTTCAATGTGATTTTGGGGTATTTCGATATACTGGAAGGTCTAGTACTGGGAAACAGCTAGAGAACAAATGTTGAAAATAATGGCCGACATAACTTGTTACAAAATCTGTAAACTTACGAATATTTTTCTCACTTTTTCACCAACATCCTTTCTCAGATATATCCCCTTTCTTTTAAATTCTTCATTAACGAATTTAGCTAATATATTGATTGTTTTGTTATCAACAGAAGTTAAGAACTGCATGCACTTATACATGAAGGATTTGTTCCAGAAGTACCTTTTAATTAAATTTACACATAAGTTAGTATATACCGGATACACTAAAAGAAAATAGTATTCATTTTCAATACAATGGCTCTCACACAGCATACACTTTTATCGATTTCATTGTTTCCATATCTCCCAGTTTTAATTCTAAAATTATGACAAGACACTCGATTTTTTTTTTTTTTAAGGCTGATCTGTTATTAAATACACAGGCCATGGCTATGAAATAAACTTTGAAGCCGAACTAAATCTTGCTATGTTTATATAGAGACAGTTTATCAGAATTTGTAATTTATTGTTCCAGTCTGAAAACAAAACAACATCTGTAACCCTTTGTTCAAAAATTGGAGTAAACTTTAAAGAACTTACAGAATCGGGAAACAATAGTATCGCCAATTGGAAGGCATGGTAGATAGCATAGGATTAAACGTCCGTATTAAGCGTGCTAGAGTCAGTGCTACCCGGAAGTGTTGCTTGTCCTAGGGATGCGCAATGACTTTGAAAAGCTAAGGGGCAGATAACATCATTTTGGAGGGTGCGCTTTACAGATAATATGAACATCAGGGAGAATGAGTGATGTAAAGTAAGTTGTTTGCAATTGCAACAGGCGCAGTGGAGAGAATATTGGTATACCTCTATGTTACTCGTATGTACTGTGGCTGAAATCTATTTGGATATTGTATTTGTGGAAATTGTATATGATCTCAGCACACAACTAACTAAAATGACTGCAACCATGTGCAGTTATTAAAATAGGGAAAACGAATTTTGCCAGACTAGACAATATCGGCTTCTGAAAGTGCAACAAATGAATTACAAAATATATAAAATGTAATCAGGTTATCGGCTCTTCATTTTAAAATGTACCTCTGGACTTCATTAAGTGAAAATGATCATGCGGAGCTAGCAGTTTTTTTAAAGATGCACATCTGAAGTAAGGCCAGGCTGTATACTCTGTAACAAAAATTATCCCCATCAGTCATACGCCAAAATAAAGAGAATTAAACGTTATTTTAAAAATATCTAAGATATACAATGTATTTTTAAGAGCCAGTATATCCAGTGAGGAAAACCGGGGAAATTGTTTTTGTTTAAACTCTAACCCTATGCAGAATACGAAACTCTAGAGCGCCACCGTAAAAGTCCTTTCAAACAAAACATTGTTACACACACGGGGTCTCTATACCGAGGGAATCCAACAACTTCGAGAGTCTGGCTTGAGGCCGATTCTTCTCCCCTGTTTTCAAGGACCTCAAGACAACAGTCGGTCTCAAAGGTTCTTAAACGTGCAAATATTAGTGATTTTTACTCTAATCATAATTGGACCTCACATCACAAAACTCTAATTTCACACTTGCATGGTTTTCCTGTTTTTCATTTGTACGATTCATCAATACGCCTTTCTGAGTCGAACATTTGTACTTCACGCCATGCAATACAAAAACAACCAATACAAAGAATTAGTTTTATCTGAAATTACTAAGCACGTGTACTTAAAAATATTCAGATAACCCCCAATGTTAAGAAATTAGGGAGGGTCTATTTTACGAAGCTATGCTGTCATAAAGTCTCGTGAATGTTGTACATTATGACGTCTGCTCCTAGAAATTAGCTAATTACTCTGGTTGAGAAATATCTTTCCAACACCGACTCCCCATAATCAACAGGTAATCACTAAAATCTAACAAAATTATAAAAGGGAAAGTAAATACAAATAGCACATACCCTAGGTTTATTATTAGTATTAATTCTTTATTGTTGATAATTAGCTTTCGTATGTCGGTCATCTTTCAGTGGGGGGTGGGGGTGTTATAAACTAATGAAGGTTTTAACGCCAATATTAAAAATGTATGTATTGGAACTGCGGGATCCCATAAGCCATTTCATGCAGACTTCGGCGAACTTCGTAATTTGCTCGGAATTTTGATCACGTGACGGGTGGTCAGCTGACCGTAATATACACTCGATAGCTGGTGGGCAAATATGGCGGACGCTGCAGCATCAGCATCAACTTTTCCAACTACTTCAACACCGTTTATCGAGTTAAAAAATGCCTGTTCAACAGCGATGCTGCCGCAGATATTGACGAAATTTAATATTGGAACCATCCTGTCTTATTTTCTGGAAACCAGGGCGGATTTCAAAGCCATACGAGAGAGTACCTTTGACCTGTTTACATCTGGACATGTACATGTAAGTAAGGAAACTGTGTCGAAGTAAACAAATTTAATCCTGGCAATCAAAGAGCAAATTGTTGAGACTATTTCTATGCATCCGAAACGTCACTAAAATAAAATGCGTTTCATATGTGTTTATCCCATTTGTTTTTGAAAGTCTGTGGATAATTTACATGTAAATTTCAATCATTTAATTAGTTCCACTTGCTGGATTTGGATAAAGCAGACTATCGGCGTCCCCGGTATTCGATCTCTATGACGTTCACGGACAAGTACAAAACTATTTCTCTGTTGGATCATCTTTCATTGGTCTTCTGGTTTGTGTCTACATATATACTTGACTCAATGCATAACGCAGTATCAAAAAATTTTAGTTGGGTGACAACGATTAACTGTTGAGTGTCTAATGCTGATAACTGTCAGTTACCATTTGGATGGACAATGATTGACATTGATTATCTGCTGATGTTTGGTTATTGGATCTTCGAGCGGTAGAGGGCGGAGAAATTACAACTGTAGATTTTAAACGTTTGTAAAGTCTGCGGGGAGTTGGCTGCTTATGTTTGACAAAATGATGGTAAGGTATTTGTGGTTGAGCCAGGATTCATACTTTATTTTTTAATATTGTATCGTATGTGGCGGAGTGTTTGTTTGAGATAAAAATATTTTTGTCTCTTGGGTGAGCAGCAGAGGAGGTGAACAGACCATTTTTGTTCGAGACCTTATTTATGAAAAATAAGCCTTCCTACGAAAAGGAAATCTTAAAGTCAACAACGTTAAACCACAACCTCTAACTGACCATGAGATTTCTCTAATTGGGTTAGCTTATCTCGTTAATTTATCTCTGACTCTTTGGGGTTTTTTTAGGAATGTTTCGTTTAAGTGTTGGTCACTCAACGTTGGTCGTTCACCTCCTCTGCTGCTGTAATTAACCAAAGATTTTATCCAGACCTATACGATATCTAGATCTTGGGTCATGTAAATTTATTGTTATAAATCCGAACGGAATAGCTTGTGCTTTTGAAAAGAAGTTTCTAAATTTAATCATGTCCATGGCCCCTGAACATCAAGTATAATAAATATTTTGTAAAGTATAATTATCTACTCCATTAAACACAATTAAGATACTGCAATTATCTCTAATCACTTTAGGAATTTGCGTGTATTTCTGAGTTAAATAAATCACGTCTGTATTTTTGTGACGGCCTCGCGAAAATATCCGAGCTGGATTGGATTGTTTATCCAGCATTACATCATCGTATACTACGAGATTATTGATACATCCATCAAGATCGTCTATGGATGGAGCTTCATCGATATCGGTAATAAAATCAATAGCATCATTATCAGGACACGTCAGCGACTTTGCGTTTTCATTAAAATCTTTAAGTACTTCGTAACATCGTTGATCATCTACAGATGGTGCTACTAAATATAATTTATCCCACTTGAGCCATCGCATTATCAGATTAAGTAATAATTGCGTTTTACCAGACCCAGATGGGCCAAGTATAATTGCTCTGATAGAATTTGGTAGCGCTGGATGATGCTTGACTGGCTCTTGTTTTCGTGTCGCTGAGAAGTCAATTATATCCATATAATAATAATATGGATTTATATTGTGTTCGATGTAGAGCACCCATTCATACCAGTGGATTAACGACAATAATAACAAAAAATAACGCGCGCACTTACAGGCAAGTGTGTGAAATGTGGTACAAAAAAATACAAATGTATTTCATTAAAGACAGGTGGAGATATCGCTGCTTCGTTAGGTAACTTACCAGGAGCTCCATGGGCAAAGTATCCTGGTGAGAAACATTTACCTGGGTATAATTATTGTGGTCCTGGAACTCGTCTCGATATCCGACTCGATAACCAAGACCAACCAAAACCTGGAGAATATCCAATAAATGCAATTGATCAATCATGTCACATTCATGATGTCGCGTATAAATTAAAGATTTACAACAACGACATCTCGCCATTAGAAAATTAATTCATGCCATAAATAATGTAAAAGATAAATCACTTCGAGAAAGATTAGATGCTTTTCTGATAAAAGCTGGTATGAAAGGTAAAATAATGTTAGGGGCTGGTAATTAATCAACTGATTATTATCATAATAATGGAATCTGTTTATTATAGTCCAAGAGGATATTGGAGAGGTAAAGCAGCGATTAGTAAACTTGCTGAAGCAGCAAAAGTCTCACGTGATGTTGCTGCAGCTTGGTTAACACGACAGGCAATATGGCAAATTTATCTACCACCACCTAAAAAAATTCAGTATGCACATTTTGATGTCAGTACCTCTAATGAAGTTCATCAAGCAGATATTTTGTTTTTACCACATGATACCATTAAAATTGGCAGACGTCAATACACATACAGATACACGTTAACCGTCGTTGACGTTGCGAGTAGATATAAAGAAGCAGAACCACTATCAACTAAAACAGCAACTGAAGTTGCATCTGCGTTTGAACGCATTTATCAACGTGGTGGTCTACGATGGCCACAACTGCTGCAGGTTGATCCTGGCAAAGAATTTCTTGGTGCAGTATCATCGTTGATGAAGCGACGTAACGTTAAAATCAGACGAGGACACACTGAAATTCATCGTGATCAGGCAATCGTTGAACGATTTAATCGAACACTTGCTGAGCGGTTATTTGGATACCAATACGCAAAGGAAATATCCGCTGACTTTAAGTCCATGGAGAGATCTCGCGAATGGGTTGCAAGGTTACCAAGTGTGATAGCTGCGTTAAACAACGAAATGACACGTGCAGCTTCTATGAAACCTTCTAATGCGATCACAAAAAATATATACCAATACAACGTAAATCTTCCTCTCAACCAGTACTAGGTAATGTTACCGTAAGATATTTATATGAACCTGGTGAACTTGAAGGAGGTAGAAAAAGAGCAACTGATCCTATCTTGGAGTGTGACCACACACAAAATTTCTAGCGTGGTAAGGTCCACAGGTAGACCTGCAATCTACAGATTAGATTCAACTGCTCCTCAGCGTGGATTTGTACGCAAACAATTACAAATAATTCCTACGGATACACAATTACCACCGCGCTCACTTTTGTAAACTTGCACCTCTACGTCGATTACATTCAAGACGGGTCAGCATCACATTTTCGCGTGTGTGACCAAGACTACTATTAATTCTATCAACGGTAAATTGTCTTGGATTATTACTCGAATACTGCCACAGCATATTACAGTTACAACTTGCACAATGATTATTCTGTTGTTGTTTTAGTGTTATAATAAATTCAGCATCAATACTAAAATCGCGATTATTTTTTTTTTGTCACATTGCTTATAACTCGCTAATTTTTTATTGATATCGACAAAGTTGTTAGTGATTTCTTCGGTTATTACGCAATCCATGATAACCCGGCCCAGTTGAGATATTCTTCTGACTCGAGACACTGCAAGATAAACTAAATTTGACCACTCAATACGATCATCGACAATCCAAATATTTGTATCGGTAATAGTTAATCCCTGTGACGAGTGAATCGTTATAGCGTATCCTAACGTCCACGGCGATTTATCCATGCTTAACGCGCTCTCAACAACATCATCAACAACTAAAACAATATCATTTAACACAAGATTTTGTATTCCACCACCAGGAATGTCAACATCAACATTCTGTCGTCGAGTATCTGCTGGGCGATAACACAAAGGTACATGTAGATTTGAAAATTTTTCTTTATGTAACGTAAATAATTGTTGTTGAAGTGTATCGCGAACTATTTTTCTACTTGCAACTATCAAATCAGCAGGTCTCCATAAAGTCCAAAAATCATTCATAGAAGTTTCTGGAATTACTTTACGCATTATCTCACACTGTATTTTATCTGGCTGTAGTCTTACTGACTTTTTAAACTCTTTTAGTGATTTATCAATAGCTCTATGGTCATCAGTTATTTCTTCGTAATAATCTACAAATGTTTTCAGCCACTCATGTGGAGACGATCCAATGAAAGGTGGCGGTTGACCATGATCGCCACACATTATCACAGCAGTATTCTTTAATAACAGCCAATCAAGAAATATTTTTAATACCTCTAGGGATACCGTGCATATCTCGTCCCAGATAATAATTTTAGGAATGTATTTCTCACCCATCCGCGATGGAGTCCATGCGTCTCCGCATCATGTAAAGAAACTATGATATGTACATAATTTTACTCCTCGTTCTTTTATTTCCCTGGCGAGTTTATGTGTCCGTGTCAAAACAATCATATCAGAACAATTACTAAATAATTCAATCGCGCGTGTTGTTTTACATGAACCATCACACCCATTAAGATAAACGGTTTTATGTCTAGCTACAGGATCACATACAGATGGAGCTGATGACAATCTTGGTATTTGATTATTCTTGTAATATGTTTTCGCAATTTCAACGTCGGCAGATTCAGAATAACTAATTATATCTTCGCGTTTTATTCTCCATTCGCCCCATGATGCATGATTGTTAATATGCAATTGTTTTAACGAATCCGCATATTTTTTATTTATATAAAAAATGAATCTGTCGCGACTCTGACTGTATAACGAGGAAATCTGTTTATCATTGATAATAAATTTATCGAAACGTACGCTAGCATCGAAGATCTTAAATGAGTAAACTGCGGTGACTTACCATCAGTATAGCTCACAATTGTACCTAATTTAGTTCCGTCTGATAAATAAGCATTACTTCGACTTATAAATGTGTTTTTCTCCGTTGTATCAGCAATTATAAAATCTAGTTCAGCATCGTCCATGATTAATCTTGTACACGCTCGTTTATGATCATATGATCCTCCTTGCGTAAATTTACCGATTATTTTTCTGCCGAGATCTTTTGCAAATTTCTCATCACTTTCTCTCCTGCATTCACGTATACTATTAGTAATTTTAACAATATCATCTTCGTTAAGATTAGGAAAATCTCTTATAGCATCATTAATATTAAATACATCCGGTTCTGGCAACCAAACTTGTTTCTGCACGCGGTATGATATAATTGCTTCACTCACGTTCAACGACACTAAAATTCCAGCATCAAGCATGTACTGTATTAGTACTATTGGAACCCAACGTCGCTTTGAAAAATGTCTTCCAAACCATGCATAAACAATCGGATGGAGATCCCCGTAAAACTCGAACGACTCTATACAGGCGAATCCGGTTAAGTCAAAATCTGGTAAGGGTCCGTTTGTCGCTACTCTGGTCATCTCGTGTGTCGGATGTCCAAATCTCTTAAAGTATTCAGAACATTCTCCGTATCCAAGAAAACTTCCAGGATAACATGCTACCATATCAACTGAGATAACGTCATTATAATCGTATTTAGTATTCCACAATCCACCATGTCCGTATTCGATACAACTACGCTGGACATCTTGAAGAAATTCCAATCGTGTCGGTTTCCATGGAATTTTTCTCCTGAGCAGCGTGAGCAGCAACTGATGGAATGGTAAAACAGTTATTCAGTAATTGTCCAACCTTAATATCATCAGAGGAATATTTTAATGCAATATTTTTCATTTCTTCGTGGAGAAATTCTGTACGATAAATATCACTATTAGACCGTACAAACTGATCATGAAAATCATACTCCGAACTTCGAAACAGCCAAACAGATACAGGGTCAATTTTACTGATATCGCTGATAGCATCGAATACATGACCATTATAAAATTTAACCGTTCTAACTCGTGGAAATATTGTTACCGCCACAGTCCATGCATGTGCGTTATGATCAATAATATCTATCGAAGCTCCTCGATTTATATTTCGGTTTGTACAAAATCTCTCCGGTTAACGTCTTCACTGTTATTGGGAATTTTAATTTCTTTCCCAGCTCAGCAACGTCGCTGATAGACGCTCCGGTATCTTTAACTGCTTCTACCCACGTATTTATTTTTTTTACGTCGTAAATCCGTTAAACCGTTTCCGCGTATCGCGTTTGTGAAGTGTTCTGTAACCCGTTCAGCTACACAATTTATTCTTGATGCTGTCAGCGATGACAATGTCATAGGTTTGAGATCCCCAACGTTAGGTTTATTATTTAACGGATATATTGCGTACACAACCGCAGTCACAGGATATGCTCGTTCGTAGTATGGTTTGTCAATACCTGTAAGTATTCTTGGTCTGGAATTTTTACTCAGAACAATATTATTTCCTGACTGCATGTGGACAGAATCACGTTTGTCACGAATAATCCAAGTGTCATCGTCTGTCTTTACAATAAATTTTATTAAAATAAAATATATCTGAACAAGGTAGTCAATAATCTCTCTTCCTCGTTTGTCATTCATCACATTAACAATATTTTTGATTCTGAATGTCGACCACACATGAGCCGCACCATCGTCGCGAAATTCCTTTTTGGCTTCACGGATACGTTTTGTTATATCTTTATTCGTTAAAGCTAGATCTTGCATCGAAAAACTAAATTTATATTTCGGCAGTCTGTCAAGATCATATCTAGCTCCAGAATGTTCAATTGGGGATAATTCCTGCATTATTATAATTAAGACAAATATATATTTAAACTGAATTTTAATCTCTTGTATATGATTCAAACAAAGAATCGATGTCATTGGCTTATGATCGGATATACTTCTCCTTGTAACAAAGCATGCGTAAACGAATTCTGCCGCTACCATATGCAATGCGTTAGACAAGGTAGTTTAGGACCAAAACCGTGTTTGCGGTGTGGTGTTGGAGTCAGAGGAAAAACTCAACATTGTGTGCAATGTGGTGGTAAAAAATACAGAGAGCTGAAACGATATTACGATAAGAAAAAATGACACATCTTCTGAATCTCCTATAAAAACCGAAGAAGATTATCTCGCTGGATTTTCAAAATAATAATTTAAACAAATAATATTAATATATAAATGGAGCAAAATGAGTTTGTAAAGCATCCAATCATCACCAGTTATGAAGCATCTCGTGATAGTGTAATTAGGCACTGTAGATTAAAGAAACCAGTCGGTAGTGTTAATAATACTGGATATTTTAAATTTAATACCAATGGAAATAAAAATTATTTCTCACATAGATTCATCTACGAATGTTTTTATGGGGTCATTAAAGATGGACTTGTAATAGATCACATCAGTGGTAATAAACTTGATAACTCGCTTGATAACTTGCGAATTGTTACACAAAGTCAAAATTGCAAGTCCGGAAATTCTGGCGGCGTACGATACGCAAGGGCTGTTAAATCTATAAATACAGATGGTGAAGAAATTATGTTTAAGTCAATTAATTCTGCTGGTAAATATTTTAACATAGTATCACCTTCAGTAAAACACGCGGCAAATAATATTACAAGATCTGCTTTTTCCAAAAAATTTCTACAAAAAATCAGATTCACCTATGTTCCTATGGTATCAGATGATTAAGCGAGACAACTCCGTCAAGCAGAACTTAGTAAATCTTGCAGTTGTCGTACTTGTTGTAATGACAGCAATATATTGTGAGTTTTGGTCAAAATGGATCACACACTGTTTTGAGTAAGTATTGATGTATCTTTCAAATTTAATAGTACACAAAACACATATCACATTCTCTGATTGTCCAAACTTCGACTGTAAAAACATTGCAGTGAATTTAGTTATGCATGTAAATCTCAACAATATTGCAAATAAAAATAAGATGATAAAAATCATCTTTAGAATGCTTAGCATTTTTATTATTTTGTTGTTTTTTGTTCAAAAATCTTGTTTTTGTTGTTTTTTTTGTTGGAAAATATTATTTTTTGCATGAAAAATGGCCAAAAATTAATGAAAATCGGCCAGATTTGTAGCGCTGAGAGGGTCAAACCCCAGCGATTCTCTAATTGATTTTCATCATTTTTCGATTTTGTAAAAAAAATTTGGTCAAAATGTTCCTATTTTTTGCTAATATGAAGTGACTTTTGATTAAAATGTCTTATTTTTTATCAGTTTTTAGTAAGTCATTGTCAAATTTATCAAGAAATCATGAAAATCAATTAGAGAATCGCTGTGGGTTTGACCCTACAACAATTGGAAATTTTCAATAATTTCTTTGTTGTATAAATAATGATGCTGTATGTTACACATGTGCATAATATTCTATGAATCATGTAAAGTCTCAACATTCATGTTTGTGTAAAATCTCAATAATATTTATATTTTCCACATTCTTATGAAACGCTTTGCGACCCAGCAGTGAATTGTATACATGAGGTTATTTTTAGAAATGAGTATGGCATTGCGTGTTGTATAACTTATCGATTATTTTAGTATCCTTAGCAGTGTCTGATTAATACAGACTTTTAATTGTGGGTTTTGTGTATGTAGTTTCAAGTATTTGGAAACTGAAAATAAATTCATATTTTACAATAAATTGTGATTTTATTAAGAAATCCACAATACATTTTACAATAAATTGTGATTTTATTCTGTATACTTGCGCTTTAATTATATAATAATATTTTCATTATGTATACATATTGAAGTCCGGTGGCCGATTGCTAACGCGCTGGATTCTCATACTCAAGGCCCATGGTTCGATTCTCGTGACCGGCATACTGTCGGGCGAAAGGCGATATTATGCCAAAATTTATTATTTAATGTAGCGTAGCCAGCCCTTCTGCGTTTCAATAGAAAATTTGTACACTCTCCCACCATGTCAGTTGGTGGGTGCAATTTTGCACTCCCTGGGTGATTATGATGGGGGAGTGTGCAAAAATTTCTATTGAATGTAGAGAAGGCCCGTAGTATTGTCTTTAAGATAAGTTTATATGTAACTGTGCTGTCCTAGAGTTAAAGTTCTTAGAATTAAGTTTATATATAACTGTGCTGTCCTAGAGTTAAAGTTCTTAGAATTAAGTTTATATGTAACTGTGCTGTCCTAGAATAAGTTCTTAGAATTAAGTTTATATGTAACTGTGCTGTCCCTATAAATATATGTAAATACGTTACTGTAAATACTGTTACTGTAAATATGCTTGCTTGATTTAAGGGGTTACATGAAATCACAATGCCTAGACAGCCCTCTGAATTTCTAATATTTCGTTTCGATTAGGAATTCGCTGGGGGGGTATGCGTCTGCGTCCATAAGATAAGTTTATGTATAACCTCTGAGCCTGCTAGGATGTCCTTTGGCAACCTAGGGGTTTCACATGGGGTTAAACTGTGCTGTAAATATGCTTGCTGTAAATACGCTACTGTAATTACGAGTCTGTGTTTTGTGCTGTCCTTAATTAAGATATGATCATAATCATAATCATATGTATATAATCATAATCATATGTATATAATCATATGTATATAATAATATGTATATAATCATATGTATATAATCATTTGTATATAATCATATGTATATAATCATAATCATATCTATATAATCATCTTGAAACAGTCCTTAGGGACTATTATTTTTATTTTATTAATATTATTCTGATTTTATTTTTATATTAAACAAACAATTTATAATATGATGAATTCCGAAAATATTAATGTTATTATTTCTGTGATTAAAATATTACAGCATAACGGTATAAATATATCTGATAATCTTAATCCTGAAAAAATTCTGTCTGACTTTGAATCATTAGAACAACGGAAATTAGAGAGCAGATACACTTTACCATCTGATTATGAATTCAAGAAGTTTATCCAGCAGGCAACGTTGCAGTCGCTGGCAACAGTTACAGATAATCAGGTAAAGCTGTTTGTACCTCTCTCAAACGCTATTGACAAAATTAAGTTAGAATTATCTCATGAATACGAACAGAAAAAGATTATGAACTTTCGTATAAGACAGTTAAGAGAGCATTGTGAAAATGAAAGTGAAGGTGGAGTTAATGTGATAATGGCTAAACAAAATCCCTGGCAAAATTGAAGTATACAGGTTATTTACTTATAATAATATTTTATTCTGATAATTACGATTTACCCCAGTAAAAAAAAAAATTATTCTGATCCGAGTTAGATTCGGATATTTTTTTTTTTTTTGTTTTGCGATAACGCTCTATGATCTCACATACAGATTAATACTTAAAATTTCATTTTGCAAATCCAAAATACGTCCTATTTGGTCTGTAAGTTTGAAATGTATCCTTGATAATAACGGATTATGTACACGTAGATAAACGGGGTTAATTGGTTCAGATACAATTAACCACCCGGGTGGCGCTTGAGGACTGAATGAATATAGTATATACCCTTGCTCAGCAGTGCCACTGCGGTGGCTAGACTTTGAAAGATCTACTTGATAGCTGCTGTCAATTATAACACATACTAGATTGACTGCGATCATTAATGTTATATTTCAGGCCTCAGGTCACAATTAATAGTTCCGGTTCAGTACCCACGAATGTAGTCCCAGTCTATTTTTAGATCATTTTTTCCTGTCTCCGTTTGGTGGTGATACAAGAGTTAGATGTAGGCATTCTTGGTAAGGATTTAAAGGCAACTGTTTATTCTTTAGAATATGAGCTTATGGTGTGGTTGTCTGTGTGTATTTCGGCGACAGTGCACAGTGAGTAATAAGGCCTTGGTGATGATCCGAAAGTGAAATCTGTGTTCCATTGCATGGTGTTTTGTTTACAATTCAGCCTCTCAAAAAAATGCAGGTCAACCCTTGACAAGAACTTCACCGTAAAGTCATCTTTGAAGGTATTTTAGATTAACATATGATTTGTATTGATTGTCACACAGTGGAAAGTTCAGTACTGAGAAACAAATGTAGAGAATATATAGTAAAATTAATTGTGTTCTATGTCCTGTCAGTGCAGTATTTGAGCACAGTTTAAACTGGTATAAAATCTTTATTGTTAATGATAGACACATGAAAATTTAATATGTTATATATATATTGACTTTAAAAATATAAGATTGAAATTAAAAAAAAGAAATTAATTTTTATTTTAAAAATTTAAATGAAATTTGAAAAAAAAATAAAAAATAAAATTTTTCCACCAAAAATGCACATATATAATATTTATTGGGAATTATATTAAATGATATCAGCATGTATATACTCCTACACCATATACAAGCTCAAATGATGGATATTTGTCAAATTTTGTCAGAGAAAATATCTTTGTAAGTCAAAATGAGACCTTCATTTAAAATACATGAAGACAAAATTCTATTTTGTATTGTACCTTTAGGTCACTGAAACTATTTATTTGGGGTCCAAGCAGTTAATTTATGTGTTTATGATGGGGTGACTTCCTGAGTAACACATATCTGCTTGTATAGCTATCAGTAATTGTTTATAAACATAGTTATAGGGTATTTAGTGAGAGAACAGAGATGAAGACTTTATACTAGAACCTGCTCAAGTTCTCTACAAAATCATATTAAGCTGTCAGAGAATGAAATACAGGTCAGAGGGATAAAATATACATTCCCCAGGTATATTTACCCTTGCATGTAAGAAAACAGCAAACTGATGTAAGTTGAACACAAAATACATTCCATTTTATTGTTCAGTTTCTTTAAGATATTGTTTGATGTAGTGCGGCATTGTGGCCTAGATGATATTATGGGAATTCTAATGATCCATTTTGCTTTATGCATTATTAATTACTAATAATATTTGTTAACTGACACTCTAAAGATTACATAAGAAATATTCAAACAGATTATTTGAATTTAACTTTGTGCAACTAATCTTAACATGGTTACATAGCTGACATGAACAAATATGCATATATTTTAGAATGTTTGGGATCAAAAGTTGACATTCAGTACATCATATAGGCTGACGTAGTACCTATAGTGAACCTGTAAGGCTCAGTTCTGGCTGTGTGCACTTCAAATATCCAAGATGTTATTTTCATCATGAATATGCCTCTGCATGGTAACATATTTCAATTTAGTACTTTGACAGAGTGCGGTATTGCAGCATCAGCTGATATCTGATTCCATTGACTCATTGAGCTTAATAACTGGTAACCAACACTCTTAAAAATACACTAAAAATGTTCAAACAGATCATTTGAATTATGTTTGCACATGGGATTTGAATAAGTACATTGCATATGTCCCACACATGCAAATGTCTATCCTTGTTTACAAGTTTTGGGGATCAGAATTTCACATTTGGTTGATGATATAGGATCTATTGGTACCTATAGCTGATCTGTGTAGCCACATTTGGCAGTATTCACTCGCAATATCCAAAATTGTTATTTTCCTCATGAATAAGATTGCTTATAGTAATAAATTTTAATTTGGTACATTGTCATTTGACTTTCCAGTATACTGGTATGTACTAATGTTTGCACCAATGATCAAACCTCACCGTTCCAACATTGCCTTAAACTTGATGATACATACTCTACCTGATTAGTTATTTAACCTGTAAATGGCTAAGTATGCTTGTAGAAACCACCTCATCTATTTTTAGGATGCATTTATCACTTTAATACATGCCCATTGCTTCACATTTCTGAGTGTCACTCTGACAAGTTTACTATTTTTCCCATGTTTGCAACCTGAATGTTATTTTGAAATCCCCATATCTAACACATTTTAACTTCATTTGCCTACATCTTACTGTTTTCTAGAATTAAGTGAAACATGTTATATCTTTTCAGGTCTAGCCTGGTATCTGGAACAAAGTGTTAGAGTTGGATCAGTTTGGAAGCTCTCCAGTAGTCCGGTGGTGATAGCAAGGTCTCATAAGGACATATGCAATGTACTGCTATAAGTGACCAAGATTAGTTCATATCAGCACACTGATATACAGCACCTCAAAGACATGGCTTAAATCTTCATGAGAGAGATTCGCACCATTGTTCAGTAAGGTCGAACCTCCCTGAAACTGTATTTTCCTATCACATAGTTGACTTTTGTAGTTATCGACATTAAAATGGAATGCATTTTTGCTATAAAACATGGTAGTGGTCCCATCAAAACTTTAAATTTGAGTGCGCTATTAGTTATACAAACAACTGCCCAAGTACCTGACACAATAGATGTGGAACATAGCACCTGTCATTGTTTCTTTAGTGTGTCCACCTATATGCATCTGGATAGGCATATTGCAATTTGCTGCCAAAATCATTGTGAGCTATCATGCTTCAGTACCCCTGGGAAAAATGTAATCAGTTGTACAGACCCAAACTACCATTTGTTTTAAATACCATTCATTAATCAACTTTGCTGCCTTAAATTTGTTAAACTGAATGTTATAACTTGTATGAAAATTTAATTTTTTAAAAAAAATTAGTTTTTAAAATTTAAATGTTTATTTAAATTTCCATTAAAATTTAATATATCATTATTTTTAAATTTCAAACATATTTTCAGACAGGCCTTATCATGTATTACAATTAGGTTTTTACTGCATTGAAAAATTCCCGTAATTAAGGAAGATATAGCAAATTTAGTTTTGGTTTCTCAAGAACACTTGGACCACAACTTGCACCCTGTGGAACACCACCACTACACACTTTCTGACAGCTGTCACATGTCTTGTTTGCAAGGAAATTCCAAAAGACTTCATGTTTAAAGTTGAAATAAGTGTGGCATGCAAATATAAAAGTTTGACTAAAATTGGCCATACAAATTGGGCCTTTCAGGCCTCAGGTCACAATTAATAGTTCCGGTTCAGTACCCACGAATGTAGTCCCAGTCTATTTTTAGATCATTTTTTCCTGTCTCCGTTTGGTGGTGATACAAGAATTAGATTTAGGCATTCTTGGTAAGAATTTAAAGGCAATTGTTTATTCTTTAGAATATGAGCTTATGGTGTGGTTGTCTGTGTGTATTTCGGCGACAGTGCACAGTGAGTAATAAGGCCTTGGTGATGATCCGGAAGTGAAATCTGTGTTCCATTGCATGGTGTTTTGTTTACAATTCAACCTCTCAAAAAAATGCAGGTCAACCCTTGACAAGAACTTCACCATAAAGTCATCTTTGAAGGTATTTTAGATTAACATATGATTTGTATTGATTGTCACACAGTGGAAAGTTCAGTACTGAGAAACAAATGTAGAGAATATATAGTAAAATTAATTGTGTTCTATGGCCATTAACAATACCAGGCGAGATATGACGACCTCCACCGTATGGATCGTTATTATGTTTAAGAATAACCGGTGGTGGGGCTATTTTTATCCACGCTGCAAATATTTTAGGGAAATATTCATCAATGACATTGTTGAGTTGTTTTTTTAGTTTAACAGGATCAAATCCTGGTATTATAAATGTCTGTGATTGTTCTTCTGTTATTTTATAATGATCAAGAAATACTTGTTTCCACCTTAAGCGTCTTTTTTTAATGCTTAAACTTTCTTTTCCACTAAGAATATCTTCTTCCAATTGTTTAGGAATAGTAGTTGCTCCTAAAACAATACTTCGGTTAGCAAAAACCAAATCTTTAATGACTGTATTTAAGTGTTGTATCGTTTCAATTACCTGTTGTTTTATATCAACGATATAATTCTGTGATAATGCTGAAAAAAGAGTTTGTAAATTACCGAACACACGTGTGTATTGAGAATTAATTGGATTTAAAAATCTTTGAATACCTTCCTCATAAACTATTTCCTTTTCACGACGATCTGGTCCTTCTCTAATAATATCAATTAATGTAGTCCGATGTGCAGGAATTACTATATCATTATGTGGATCCTGATTAAGAAATTCAAATATATATACATTTCGATATTCAGGACGTTTTATAAATCTTTTTTCCGTTGTGAGAAATTCATTTTTGGTTGGTTCTGGAATTCCATTTGACTTTTGGTCTGGGGGAGGAACATCAGGCCATCCTAACACTGATCTGATCGAACTTTGATAAATATCTACAACATAATAAGGGGAATTTATTTCAATCGCCGCTGATAATGTTGGTTCGTAAACAGTGATTGCTATTTTGGATTCTTTTCCTGTAATAGATTTAATTCTGCGTTGGAACTCATCATTAATCTCTTCTATTTGATAACTGTCCGTTGAAATTCCAACAACTTGCCAGTCAGGAGTTCCATCAGGTTTATTCTTATTCGCAAATACAAGTGAATTGTTTGCTGGTAGTCCACCAAACGATTTTGACCTGATATTTGGTCAGCTATTATAAACTCGTAATTGTGCTAATGCTATTTCACTTGCTGGAATTGCAGTTGGAAAGTTAACGTTAAATTCAGGATTGGTCGAACTTAATGATATCATAGTAGTTTTTGACAGCGTTGTATTAGTGACGATCTGTTGTAATAGTTCTAACGCTGACATTATTTAAAATACTGCGTTATTTAATTATTATTTTAATAGAACACAGAGCGTTCTCTCGGGAATTGAATTTTCTACTTTATCACAAGTTACTTTATCACTAGAATCGCTAGCGATTCTAAATGCTTCATTGTAGGTTTTCATTATCGTTGCGAACTCCTCATCAGATATTTTACCATCGCTGAGGTACGCCGAAATATATGATGATAGTTTAGAATAAGATGTTGTTACTGTGTGTAGTTTTATTATATACTCGTGTAATTTATCATTTGTACACGTAGATATCTTCTTAGCGATAATACTAAGAATGCCTGCGATAATCGTTGAAGTTGAAACAACAATTGTTACAACTGCTGGTGCTGTCATTGTTATTGTTGATAGTAATAATCCGGTTCCAGCAATAACAGCAGAAACTGCGTAAACAATTATATCAATAACAACCATACGTCTGCGATATTTGTTTACTTTTACTGTTTAATCGTCGATGATATTTTTTAGTTTGGTTTGACACTCACATACTTGAGTGTATCTGTGACGTTGAACGTCGATAAGTGACTCCATCACTTGATTCATTATACAATGACGTTGTCATTTAATTAAGTAATAAAACAGTTTCAGCTACGAATTCCAGACACCACCAGTAACGTCTCGGGGGCATTTCCGTTGATGTCAACGTAAACGTTTCTTTGATGTCCTTGGTTAGCATCACCAGTAGAGGATTATAGTGTACATTCGGTGATGATGAAGTGGCCGCAGTAATTTCCAAACCGTACACGGATAGCCTGTATAACCCAGTTACTTCTGCGGTATGTTCGAGAGTGTTATCGCGCGGTGTCCATGTTGATGATCCTGATGCTACTGTGTACACGATATTTTTAATTTGTCCGTGTGGAATTTGAATCAGATTAGTTTTTTGAACAATATTAGGTATTCCGTTAATAATGTCGTTGAGTTTCGTGTTAATGTCGGAGAGTTTGATATCTACAACCGCTGGACTTCCAAAAAAATCATTAATAGATCTGTTTATGTTTCTACGAAAATTTAAGAACGTTTGTACGTGATTAGTAAAATTAGCATTGAGTGTAGTCATTTCATTATTGATTGTAGCTAACGAAGTTGTCATAGGAATTTCCTTATCGTCTACATATTTCTTCGTTGCAGCGTCGAAATCTGATTCTGGTGTTCTAAGATTATTAGTACTATTATTATTTATGTTGAGAAATGCACGCATTATACCACCGTTGACTAATACGTACTTAGATTCTTGATCATCGACGTATTTTTTTGTTGCTGCATCTGTATCTGCGGCTGGGTTTCCAAGGTCTATAATTTTATTTCGATTCATAATAATTTTACCGGTGAATGAATCACCAGCTCGCTTGATAAAATCGTTAACTGACTTACCGGAATCTTGTATTTTACCTTGATCAGCAAA
Organism: Megalonaias nervosa; assembly: GCA_016617855.1. Classification (NCBI taxonomy): domain Eukaryota; kingdom Metazoa; phylum Mollusca; class Bivalvia; order Unionida; family Unionidae; genus Megalonaias; species Megalonaias nervosa. Next base: position 30,834 of record JAECUM010095494.1, read on the forward strand.
AGTAACGATATTATAAATAACCGTGGTGGGAATTCGTATAAGAACATCTAACAGTTGTATATTACTTGTTTTTAATCGTCCTTGTTTATCCTGAAAAACAACGACTTTATTTTGACCCACACTTGTGATATTTAATATATCATCGATTTCATTTCTGAGCTGATCAAGAGTTGCATATTTAGATAAATCAACTTGCTGCTGAGCTTTTCGAGAAGATCTTCCATAAATATCTACCATTATATTTACTAGTATCTGTTTAAGTGTGACAACGTAGTATATTCATGCACGACTTTATTAGGTGACGTTGTTGATTTTAATACAGCATCAAGTACAGCGAGTACTTCTCGACCACATATCGGCGGATCCGTTAATTTTTGTGTTGGTAATGTTGAATACCAGATCTTAGAACGCATCGAATCCTTACTTTGCACAGCAGTACTTACTGTGCTAACATATTTTAAAAATTCATTTGGTGGTGCCAACCCATACGAATCAAAATAAATAATTCCAGGTGGATCAAATGCATATGCCACCCAATGAGTGCCTGGGCCAGAGTTTTTATCGAGATTAATTATACCAGTTTCATGTTGCATTGCAACGGTAGGTAATTGATCACGCATAAAAACTCCTCTAAAGTTTTTTATATTCAGTTGCTTAGCAGTATTAAGTAAATCAAAATTAGACATAGGAAGAATCATCGATTTCGATGACGAAGTTACCGGGGCAGTCTTAGACCTTTTTCGTACCATGAATATGGGGTCCCTGGCAATCTTAGACCGCGACCGTATACTGGACCTGATAATCTTAGACGGCCCGGCTGTGGCACGTTTGGTGCTCTTAGACGTCTTCCGTGTTGTTTTGCCCGTGATCTTTTTTTTAAGTTTTCTGCGTGCATAATTCCTTGACCCGTTGCTTTCTTTAACGCCATTCCAGCAGCGGTTCCAACAGCGCCTAATGCAGCTGCTTTTGCAACAGCTGGGGCTGCAGCGGCTATTATTGCTGGTAACGCGGCAAGAAGTGGAAATATGCCACCCGTTTTAACGATGTCTCTAATGACACTCGCAGAAAGATTAAGTTTTATACCTTTATTTAATTTTTTTGCTTCATTGAAATGCTTATGCTGGCGTTCTGATAATGATAGCTTATTCGGACCACCTGCGATTTGTTCTCGCTTTAGTAATATTTTTGTCGCACAATTATTTTTTGATGATGATTGTAGCTTTTTAATCTGACCAGGAGTCAGACTGACATTAACTAGATATGACATTTATAATTATTATGAGTGATCTAATTACATGTTTTCTACTGGGGCATCAATAACTCTCATTCGTTCACCAACACCTTCAAGTAACATTGATTTATCGCTGAGTATAACAGTGACAGCTCTGTAATTAGCAATAGCTCCTCGGTTTACGCGAGCTCGAAAATTTATATCAACGACAGATTGTCTGAACAAATTTAAATGTTCCGGCGAAAAGTAATAAATCGGATATAATGTTGTAAAATCTAGCTGTGATATTTGTAAACCAGTATTAGTATTTTGATCACGTCCCATGAATGTCATCAATCGATGATATGCACGCGCAACATGATTATTTTCAAAATTTAACAACATTTCTTCAGAAGGTTCTTGATGTCCGTTTATCCTCAAAGAAACTTCACTAACCCCAAGCGTGTCAAATATCATTATGCTTAGATTTTGTGAGTTTACTCGTTCAGTATTTTGAAGCGCAATAAATATATGTCTTGGTGCAGAAACACCTTGCTGTGATGCTATTTGCCAAGTAAATAAACCATTAACATTACTCTGCACAGCATCTGTTGTCATTGTCAACCATGATAACATTGATTTACCACCTTGACTCATAAAAGAAAGTAAATGTTCTTCTTCAGGTATAGTTGGAGTCATTACTGGCATCCATAAAGAAAGTTTTGTAAGAATTACTTTACCAGCATCAGTACCAGCGGGTCGCCATATTGCATCATCGTCGGTACCTTTTCTTACAAGTACAACTGTATGTTTGGCTCCAAAAATAACTTTTCTAACATTTCTACAGAATCCAGAAATATGCGATAATGGAATTGCACATGAAAATCTTCTCCTTGCACCGATTAACATTGCTCGACGTGATCTAAATCCTAAGTTAAAATCTGGATCAGCACCATGAACCACCGGCCACACATCAGCATCAGCGTTGTTGGCGAAGTTTCTTGGTCGTCTTAGTTCGTATTGTTGATACTCTGGAAAATTAGAAGTATCCTTTGAAAACATCATTGACGGACCAGCTGATCTTGAGTAATCATCACTATATCGCGCAAGACCAAGTATCGTCGTGGCAACGTCGACGTTTTCATGACAGATCTCAATCTCTCGTCCATCAATGATATATGCTGCACTTTTAAATAACGCCATAATACCATTATTAACAAAACTAACACCAATATCAGCTACATATTCAGTATTATCTGTTTTTAGAATTTCACCTTCAACCTCGATAAATGCTTCAGCGGGTAAGAAATATCTGCTTGTATCTTGAACTTGTATCTCAATTCTTCCACGCTCGTCAGGTACACGTGCGTCATAAGAATAATATTGATAATCGCGCACAGATTCATCGTTTAAAACTGGTGCATCCATGTCAAACGCTTGAACATATTTATTATTATCGTCTTCTTCTAACACGAAGACCGCTTCCTGCTACCAGACTAGCGGTTATATTTTTTTCTTTTTCTAACCCAACATTAGTGTTGGTAGCCAACTCTGCTAGTTTCTGATTAGCAGCTTGATTTATTATTTTACTGACATTTGCGGGCATCACTTCAGTGCTGGCCAGTTTCACTGGTTGAGGTTTTCGTCGTATTAATCGCGCTAGTCTATCCTTGATTGCTGAGAATGCTTTGCTAGCAACATTACCAACAGCGCCAATACCTTTTTCACGAACAACATCAATAGCTTTCATTGATAGTTGCTTTGCAAGCGGTATTGCTTTTGGGGCTATCCTTCTAAATAGACCTTGAACAACATCACCTGGTCCATCTCCGTAGGTCGTTTTGTATACTGGTAATCGTGAATTTATTACCCTGACCATGGTTGGTCTATGAGTATTGTGTATGATCATATTATTATTAAGTGATTTTATCACTAATTGCATCTAATTACATACTTAGTCACTATGATAATCATCGGCGATTTCATTAGTAAGGGACCGATAAACACCAATATCCATAACACTACCTGTAAATAATCGTTGACAAATATCAGCTGCTTCATTAATGATTTCTGGGGAATTATTGCCAGCTCGTTTTCCTCCAATGAGAATTTCTAGTCGATCAACATCAGCAAGGACGTTATTGGGACAAGTAATAAGGCCACTCCCTAAACTACTTCCAGTGGCACCGGGATCTTGATATTCTTCCTCTGTTGTTCTAACTGGCTGTCGTTGTCGTGGTGATTGCAATCGTTTCATCATTTCTTGAAATTGTTGTTCTCGTTGCGGTGATGGTTGTTCTCGTTGTTGTTGTGGTGATGGTAGTTCAAATTGTGTTGGTAGTGGTGGTGATGATCGTTGTGGTGATGGTAATAATCGTTTACTTTGTTTAGCTTTTTCGATATGTTTATATACAGCCTCATCAAATTCATTAAAATTAAAAATATCTTCATTAGATCTAATTTCTGGAATACCAGTAGCGATGCGATATACATCCTTAATCCAACTGGCAGAGCTTAGAGATTTAACATGTTCTGGTTTTACATATTTTTGTCTTTCATAATATCCATACGCGGCAATATCAAGTAATTTTTTTGGATCCCTGATAGCAGCAATACCTTCAGACGTAAATTTATCTATTATCTTAATTCTGGTTCGTGGTTGTGGTTGTGGTTCTGGTTGAGCCCCAGGTTGAGCTGCTTGAATACAGTCAGCAATATCAACAGGTAATGTTTCAAGAGCTCTTTGTGTTGCCTCAGTTGCTGTAACAATTTTCTTTGTTGGTTCGACAATCGGTTTAAATAATTGTTCTGCACCTTCTGCAAATTCAACTTGAGATTCCTGACGTGATTGTAGTTGTTGCTTGACAGCATCACGGACGGGTAAATATTTTTTGATTGCATCTAGTCACTCTCGAGCTAATCTAGCTGAGTGTGGTTCTTATTATTGATAATATTTATAATGGCTGTTTAATTTACAGCAGTAGAGGAGGTGAACGACCAACGTTGAGTGACCAACACGTAAAGGAAACATTCCTAAAAAAACCCAAAGAGTCAGAGATAAAGTAACGAGATAAGCTAACCCAATTAGAGAAATCTCATGGTCAGTTAGAGGTTGTGGTTTAACGTTGTTGACTTTAAGATTTCCTTTTCGTAGGAAGGCTTATTTTTCATAAATAAGGTCTTGAACAAAAATGGTCTGTTCACCTCCTCTGCTGCTTGGGTGTGTGTTTGGCTGGAGTCTGGTGTTGAATTTTTAAAATGAAAATTAAGGCTGTCTGAGACTGAGATAGAAAGAATCATATCAATACAAATCCCCTGCCAAAACGCAGCTAGAATCATGTAATTTCCTTTCTAACTTGTCATTAGTAAACCCTTTATTCTGATCAGAGAGTTATTGTTGTTTTTATGTGCCTACGTGTCAGAAATGTTTCTGTGATAGTATAATGTAAATTTTTTTAAAATACAGTTCGTCCTGTGTGTTAGTAAAATTTAATTTTTCACATCTGTTATCAGGGGAAACGCATTCCTTTAAGAGTTTTGTTGTAGAGATAATTCTGCGAGAATCTTAAGTAAAATTTCGTTACAGTGTCTTCTCTAAGTGTGCTGAGACAAATTCAGAAGTCTACTGTCATGCAAGAACGGTACAATAGGCCAATAAAATGATTAGAAACGGTGCGGAAACGGTATGCAAAATCGGTTACAAAAGGCGATACAAGAACTGTACAGTGAGACCTATATCAGCCCAACATTTTCGAAAGAGACGGTTTGTTCGGAGTCCATCGGACCGCTTTGGTGGCCTAGTGGTTACAGCGTCCGCTGGTTCGAACCCCGGCCAAATCATACCAAAGACTTATAAAAAAGATACTAACAGCTGCCTCACTAGACGCTCAGCAGTAAGCTACTAGTTTTAGGACTGATCGGCCTGGTGTCAGGATAATGTGACTATCAGTTAGCATAATGGGTGGGGCACCATGCTAATGTCGTAGAGATGATAATGGGACATGCTACATGTCTGCGGCATGATGCATAATTACTCAACATCACTATAAACTGCCACACTGCAGACATCGTAGCGATGTGACTGAAAAATTGTGAAAGCTACGATAAAAATCTAAATCACACACACACACACACACACACACACACACACACACACACACACACACACACACACACACACACACACACACATTACTGCTCTTGAATAACGTGCATACATCACCGTTGTAAACATAAGAAGCCAACACTGCGCTATATTGGATAGAGAAAGTGATACTTATGTGATTTGCAATTCTTATTTTGCGTTCGATATGATGCAGTACTCGTCCTAGCATTTACGATTATTTAAAGGCACCACTTGACGTACATTATTTTTTACAAGTCCGTGTCGTATGCTTACCAATTAATATGGAAATCCGCAACAGTTGAGTTTGTCTTTGTCTTCAATCCAAGTTCGTTTTTCAAAGCATACCATCACTCCAGCTGATCACGAATATTCACCCGAGTCTTATTTTTATCTAATGCACAGTTTCTCTTCTCAAATCCGCGCTAAAAAAAACCGGGCCTGCTTCTCTTCATTCCATCTCGAATCGTTTCGTCCGCGACCGCTCTTGTGACCTAAGTGCCTAGAACGTCCGCTGCGGATCGGGAGGTCGCGGGTTCGAGCCAAGGCCGAGTCATACCAAAGACTTTAAAAAATGGTACTAGCAGCTGCCTCGATTGGCGCTCAGCATTAAGAGGTTAATGTTAGGACTGGTCGGCCTGGTGTCAGGATAATGTTCGAACCCGCGCCCTCCCGTATCCGAGGCGGACGCTCTAATCATTCAGGCCAGCGAAGCGGTCCGATGGACTCCGAACAAACTGTCTCTTTCGAAAGAGAACGTATAACAGAGAACAGCAGCTGTTTTGCTTATGAAGAAAAAGTGAGAAGAATTATAATATTGTGCATCAGATTTTTTCATTACTAGGGTAAGTGCTGGGATTTGTAAGTATATTTTCATTGTACATTCAAGTAGAGAATAGATAGAAAAAACAAAAAACAGAACAATGTTCTTTAGAAGTTTCTTATTTAATATCCAAATGATTTTTAAACATCTAGTCCGCTTTTTGGAATGAGATTGACTCTTCATTATATGAACAATATATGCAAAAATTATCACCTTTACATTCAAAGCATCAATATTTTTTTTTTTAAAATTGAAAACATCAGAAGAGAGACTTTGAATATATTGTGGATAAATCAGCTTTCTGCATAAAACTGAATGCACTTAGTACTGTTATTATGTGAAATCTGCCCCGAAAGTGTATGTGTGATGTATGAAAAAATTGCCACTTATTGAACCAATACCCATGTGTCATTAGAGAAGTAGGAAAAATCCATTTGCCTATGATCGCAGTATATATCCATTCATATTTTCTATCAGATATTTTCTACAAATTTAAAACTAAAAAGTAAATCACTATCTGAGTAATGCAGACAGACCGATGGCAGAACTGTACGGTATATATATATAGGCTTAGCTAAGGTTACGTACAAGTGCTTTTTTTAAAGGATTGTAGAATATCTTTCATAAAACGCCAATTGCCAAAATCATATTTTGTAAAATTATACATTATAAAAATTGAAAAGAAATGGGAATGTGCAATATATACAAAACCACGTATGTGCTTTGCTCCAAGTCTGGCACCCCACCCCTACCCCACCCCCCAAAAAAGAAAACAAACAAACAAAGATATATATAAAAAAAAAATCTCGTTTGATGCGGCATAGGCCTGACGGCCTCGAGATATTCCTACATCGCACTAAACTCGTTCTTTCGGAACAAAGCAATATATATAATTTTGTCTCTAAATTTAATCACATGTTTGACACGTATCACGTCCCCAACGCAGTGTCCAAAATGGAATGTTGTGAAACTTATTCGGGCCACAATCAACTTTTGGAAACGTTTTGGTTAAATTTTTTTAAAAATGTTATGTTTTAGTTATTTACTATGTGAATGTGTTAAGTATATGTATTCATTTGTAAGGCTGCGAATCGTCCTACGATTCTCAAGAGCGCACTTGCTTTCTGTCTTAGTTTTACATAGTTTTCTCAACCCTACACTATCTTCTCATTTGCTGAGTAAGTGTGTTTTGTGCTTACTGGTCCTATCTTGCCCTGGTTTTGTCATCCCACTCAAAGTTTCCCTGACTATTAGATCAATAATGAAGCTAATATATTGTTGGCTTCAGTACCAGTGCTTTCGATTTTGATCAATCGGGTATCGAACATCAGCAATATGTTTTAAATACTATCAGTTACAATGTAAGTATCCTACTTTAGCAACAGGTTTTAGACATAGCAGATTCATTTGCTATAAGGTACCGGCCGTTCGCGTTTCGTTGGGTGGTGGTGGTGGTGGGGAGGTTGTGATAAGCTTTTGAGCTAAAATATTTTCTTTTCTTTTATATATAATATATATTTTTCGGAACAATATCATGGATATAATATATTTTTTTTTATTTGTTAATGATCAGAGAAGGACATTTTTCCAACTATTCACAGACAAAATTAAACAGTAAGGTGTCAGGCCCCTGCCCCAGAACACTTAATCGTTGGCCTCTGATAAAATTGCGTTATACCGTGGTATGTATCGCAATACATTCAGAAATACCGCGGTACTTAAGTTTTCGCCGTAGCCAACTCGAATACCTTCATAGTACCTTTTGACAATCTGGGGTCAGTCTCGCGCGAGTTGCAGACAACATTACGGCAAGATGGAAGAGGCATTGATGTTTTTACCGAAAGTTGGAGACTGTGTAATATTCTTCTTAAATGGGGGCAAATGCATGTTATAAATGAAATAGGGCAGAACAAAACAAGGCAGTGACATGTGGTCAAGTCGAGCGTATCTAGCAATTTCCCTTGAACAGCGGATATTTGAGACTTAGCGACCCAATCTTTAGGTCAACGGTAGCGGGTACCTCATATTCTGGTGCTGATTGTTTTACTTTTATTTTTTTTTCATATTTTATTTTGTGTGGGTGGTGGGTGGTGGTGGTAGTTGTTGCCGAAAGCGACTTATTACGATTAGACCGCTCCGGTGGCCAAGTGGTTAGAGCGTCCGCCTCCGTTGCGGGAGGTCGCGGGTTCTAACCCCGGCCGAATCATATCAAAGACTTATAAAAAATGGTACTTACAGCTGCCTTGCTAGCAGCTCAGCATTAAGAGGTTTAGGACTGGTTGGCCTGGTGTCAGGATAATGTGACTGGGTGGGACATCACGCTACATGTCTGCGGCATGATGACCCAGTGCTAGATATCTCTATAAACTGCCACACTGCAGACATCGTAGCGATAAGACTTTAAAAAAATTAAAAATCCATAACACACACACATTTATTACCATTACTGATCATATAAGAGTAATACTTAATGCACGATTTTGTTGTGTGCAACCATTTGCCACAGCATTCCGAAATAGCTGTAAACCCATAGGTTCAAGGTAATCCCAGTGCTTGGCCAAACATGATCCCTAGAATGAAATTCATCTACTCTTTCACCTTCATTATAAATTTCTTCAGCATCTGTTAAATCCATCTATTCTTTTACTTCCATGTACCCGTTTCAGTAGAAACAGGATGAGTTTATAATCCTAAATACGTACGAGTATTTCCATGTCTATTCGCAATACATTTAAATAACGTTTATGGTCCAGAACTTCCTTTGATAGGGTAATAGAAAGACTGAGCATGAAGATATCATTCAGTGTGTGTGTGTATATATATATATATATATATATATATATATATATATATATATATATATATATATATATATATATATATAATTTTTTAAACTCCCGGTACATGATTTTATCTAATTGTTATAATTCTTATTTATTGCTATAATGTGTACAAAATATCTGTAGTTAAGTTTGGCCTACATGACATGAATCTGTTAACAGTATAATATCGCATGGGATCTGTAAATAGATGTTTACCTACGTGTTGACAGTTATTAACGACAACTGTAAACATATAAGACTTCAATGGCGCCTATGGCGTAGTTCTCAGTGACTGATGGGATATCGATGTTTCGAGAATAATTCTGTAGCCTCCCATTGGTTGCACGAGGTCACGTGAATATGCTTAATTCGACGCAAAATCAATAATGTAAGTTGTCATGTGGAGTCTGTTGCTAAGTACAGTCGGAATATATGGTGTATATAAGGAGAAAAGTAAGCAATCACATTCAATCCGATTTTTAGATTTATCCCGCTTATTGTGTTCCCATTGTAAGTCTGCAGACGTGTTTTATGTGGTACTGAGATATTATTATTCGAGAGGAAAAAAAAAAATGTTTGTTTGTATTGTTCAATGGAAATAGAAACTGCTCATTATTTGAAAAAAATATTCTGGAACTGTCATAAATTATTCGCAGGAATTCTGGACAATACTATCTTGAACAACGTCACGGTTCTTGGAGGACAAGTACATTTTCGGTATTGAAATTTATAAGGAACTTTTCATTCATTTAGGACTTTCTTAGACCTTTATAAGGATTATTTTGGATTTACTTTATAATACTGTAAGTTCCTCTAACATTTTTCATTTATAACTTTGATAATTAAATTGTTTGTTAAGTTTCATAAAACTTGTAGGTTTTCTTCTTTTCTGTTACTTAAGTTTGTTACCATAGTCATAATAATATGTATGTATGTATGTATGTATGTATGTATGTATGTCCCTCCCCACCACCCTTAACATTTGCGACAATGAAATACCGTTGATTTCGACATGTAATCTGCACGTTAGACCATCCTTAAATATTTGTTATGATATAAATCAGCCAATATTGCCATGGGATGTAACATGGACACGGTTCAAACACATTCTTTTGTCGGTAATTTAACAATTATCTCGATTGAGAGTTGATATATTTATTTCGAGAATAATTTGATGTTTTACAGTTATAATTTCATTTTACGTCATTTCCTAACAACAAGGCTGTAAGCACTCTCCATTTAAACGCACGTACCAATGACACTCGAAAACAGGAGACCCTGTGGAAAATCACACAGAGACAAGTTATATACAATCCGTATTTGTAAGTGAGATGGAAATCTTAACCTGTCACCGGTAGAGTCTTAGCCCGATCTGAACCAATGTGCCTATCGTCAGCTGTAGAAATATCCCCTGATAAAATACTTCAGTCACCTCTATTATTACTGGCGATATGTAAACACAACCACCTGCTTCCTCATCCACCGACAATTTTCATGATAAGTACAAGTTTGGTTCCATTTATCGGTCAATATTTGTAGCCAGTATTGTTCTGTAACATGAACCAGCCTCTGTTCTCGCCGGTCAGATCACCTTATCCGTATCCGCTAATAACTTTCGAGTATTTTAAAAAAAAAAACCTGAAGAATAGACGCACTTTTAAACAACGCATTTGTACAGTGTGTATAAATACGAACCCATAAGAATCATTCCGTCAATGATGGGAAACACACATCGGAAATAGTACAGTAGCTTACACTACTGGGCATGTATCTTGACTACCAAATAGCGTGATGTGCACGTCATACCAGATCATAGCGTTCATTGCGGCGACTCATTGGGGGAGAGACTTATTCTTGACCGAAACATTTCAGATTTTTTTTTTCAAGCATGAATTTTAGTAGAGAACTTTCATTCGCTGCATTTGTGCAATAATTCCATAAAGGTATTATAATGTTTTCAACATTATTCTATTTTTCCTCTCGCAAGTAAGCATGTAACTCCACCATTTTCGGGCGATTTGCACCATTTCACTCTGTATCACTCGGTCGAAAATATTTTAAAGGTGGATTTTGGCTGGTACAGGCCTAAATTAGCAAGCCAGTGTCATCGGTCGACAACTAGTAAAACGTCTATCTCCCGATTGGCCTGATTGTGAAGTTATTTGTATAATAATTGCAGTTGCATCGGTAGATAAATAAATATATACATTTCCATTGGTCAGAACATAACGATGTGATCAAACCAAGCTACGTTTATTTCTGTATAAAAGTTCGAAGAACTACTTTATACTAACGTCTATAAATAGAGTCACGTGCAAAGTAACTAATGTAAACATCGAATCGAAAGGCATACACACATCATGCCTTTAAAACGAAATAAAAACGATGTGTTTACATTTTATTTAGAAATTTAATAAATTGATTTGACACAATCAAATAACAAATCTTTGTAATTTTGCTGAAGATAAATAATTCTTTCCTTGATTAGATTTGAAAAAAAGTTGTGAAGCTCAAAATCTGCCAAGAAGAGCAAAGATTGGGACTATGTTGTACAGCACTTTCACTGCGGCTCGTTACAAATGAATATAAAACTATAGGTAAATGGATTTAAGGATTGGGACGGGGGGTGGGGTGTGTGTGTCAAAGACTAACATTATAACAATTGAATTCACAGTCCTACAATGTAAGACGCCGACCTTGATTGTTGCGATGTGGGGGGTGGGGTGGGTAAAAATCCCGCTACTCCCCCATCGTAACTGTCATGGTCGATGTCTTGCACTATTTGACTATTGGACCCCGATCACTATAACCATTTATCGATAGTCTTAATTTCGTTTGTAAGTAGCCCCTGTTGGTATCATACACTGTGAATGAACACGAGAATAGATTTCAAGAAACAAAAATTGGTTACTCGCGGGTTTGGACAATAACGATTAGACCAAGTCACAGTGAACTCATGAGAGCATCAAATCCAAGAGTCATTCGAATGTTAAACAAAACAACACATCCTTTGCTTTGAATATTAAACTTCTACTCAGATCACATATCCAATTTAGATAAAAGATTAAGACCATGCTGTGGAATGTTCAAAACGTTAGATCGCCTACCATTGGCAGAATTATGTATTTATGTTGACGTAGCCATTATGTTGTAAATGGAGAAATCCCCTGTTCTATAAATAGCTTAGTAGCCGACGCCCTCAACGAGTATTCATGCGCTTAAATAAGGCTTTATAACTGATAGGAAATATATTTAAAAAACAAAATAAAAATGAAAAGGGCGATATGTAGGCTGTGTGAGTCGGCAACTGACAGTTTATAACACGGTAAACTCAGGAAAAACCCAATATTAAACTCTTAAATATTGATGTCATTCCTTTTGGAAACCACCCCCGTGTACTAAACTGACCGTATCTTGTTCACTCAGACTTTACGAAACCTCTACTGTCGATCAGCAATATTCCATGCAAATTCTTTGTAGTCTGATACACTGCCTTGTTCACTAGGTTTGCAACCATGTGAAGAGAGCAGGGTACCAGACTAATTATACGTAAGTACATACATAATCCTCATCCTGGCTGGTATACCTCGTTTCAGAGAGATAACGCCACAGCCACAACGATGAAAATTTGGTGGTAAAATGCCATGCCACCTAGATAGAACCGCACCCACTGATAACTGCATCATACTCAATTCAGACAGTATGCTCTGCAATCATTTCTCTACTACCATGGCTTAGTGCAGATTATGAAGATGTTGCCTGTTATGGGAGAAGGAAAAGGTACTGAATTCTTTACTTGTAGGGATGGGGCACATCGAGAAGTTCTGAATATTTTGTGATAACATTTTGTTTCATGGAACCTGTCAGTCGATTGTACGCCGATTGATAGATAAAATGATCCGTTGCTGAACGTGCCACATGCCAGACAGATGCATGCAGTGTGACGTGACATAGGTTAATAATTGCAGTTGCATCAGTTGATAAATGTAGGGAAGACTTTCATTGGTCAGAACATAACCATGTGATCAGACCCAACTGCGTTTGTTTCTGTATAAACTGTACGGAGAACTACTTTATACTTCTACAAAAAGGGTCACTTGCAAAGTAACTAATGTAAACACTGAATCGGAAGGCATACACACTGCATGCCTTTGATAGGAAATAAAAACGGTGGTTTATATTTTATTTAGAAAATTTAATAAATTGATTTGACAGAATCGAGTAAAAAATCTTTATAAATTTTCTGAAGATAAATAATTCTTCCTTTGATTAGGTTTGGAAAAAAGGTGGGAAACTCAAAATCTGCCAAGAGGAGCATTGGGGCTATGTAAAGAACATTGGGGCGATGTTGTACAGAACTTTCACAGCGGCTAGTTACAAAATGAATATAGAACTATAGATAAATGGATATAGGGATTGGGTGCAATAGGATTCAAAGACTAACGTTATAACAATTGCATTCACAGTCTTACAATGTAAGCCGCCGACCTTGATAGTTACGATGTGGGAGGTAAAAATAAATATCCCGCTACTCCCCCTTCGTAACTGTTATGAACGATGCCTTGCATTGTTTGACTATTGGACCCCGATCACTATAACCAATTACCGTTAGCATTAATTTCATTTGGAAGTAGCCTCTGTAGGTAGGCAAAACTGTTAATGAACACGAAGATAGATTTAAAGATGCGAAAATTGGTTGCTCACGTGTCTGGACAATAAAGATTCGGCCAAGTCACAATGAAGTCATGAGGGCATCAAATCCAGGATTCATTATTATGTCTAGCAAAACAACACGTCCTTTGCTTTTAATATTGAACTTCTACTCAGATCATATATGCCAGTTTAGATGAAAGATTAAGGCCATGCTGTGGAATGTTCATAACTTAGATCGCCAACCATTGGTAGAATTATTTGTTTGATGTTGACGTAGCTATTATGTTGCAGATGGAGAATCCCCTGTTCTATAAATAGTACGTAGCAGATACCCTCAACAAGAATTCATACGCTTAAACAAGGCTCTAAAACGTTTAGGAAATATGTTTTTAAAAGCTCCAAAATACAATAATAAATAAATAAAATGATAAAGAATTGCAATTATAAGAGTTTAACGTTTTATTTTTCTGAGTTTATCGTGTATAAACTGTCGGGCGTTATTAGCTGTGTGATTCGGCAACTGACAGTTTATACCATGATAAATTCAGAAAAAGCAACATTAAACTCTTAAATGAGAGTAGCCTAAATATTTCGGTGAAATTGAATAGTTCTGCCAATGAGCAAAGCGCATGCTGTAGGTGCACTTAGCTTACTCTCCACTGATATCAAGGCCAACTTGGATACAGTTTACGGAAGTAATTCTCTGTCACATCCTCTGATTTTCAGGTAACTTTTTCATCGATTTAATGGTGGTCGCGAAGGAAGATGACCCACGCTCTGGATTGTCTGTGATTTATGGGAGGGAAGTGGCTGCAGTGAAGGAGGCGGATGATCACGTGCGATACACAGTGGAAGATACTTGTAATATCAAAGGCATTAATTCGTCAGCTATCTGAACATACTGAAGAATCATTTGAATCTCAGAAAGGTTTGCAAGGCATGTCCTACATTAGATACCGACTGATCAAATACAGACTAGGGCTAAAACTCGTCAAACAGCTACTCGGCAAAAATGAAAAGAATGTTTGGAAAATATTAAATGAGCTTATCGCAGGTGAGGAAACTTGAATTTTGCTGTTTTGAACCAGACTCAAGAAAAAAATAAAGAGAAAACAAGCAGAGACCACAAATATCCCTCGATATAGTCAGAAGGGGAAGAGAGTTTTATGCATTTGTCGATGCAAAAGGTTCCTGCGTCTCACTCTGTAAGAATCACGAATCATTTTATGTCTTCAAAGTGTTGCCAAAATTTGCGGAACACTGCTGAGCCGCCCCGTCCACGCACTGATACATGAGGTATCCATCTACTCCATGACAAAGCACTGGCGCATAAATTCGCCATTGTGATAGACTTCCTAAAGGAGCACAAAACACGATCTTTACTACATTCTCTATACAGCGCTGATTTAGCTTTGCCACATCATCCATACGCCGCTGATTTAGCTCCAAGTGATTTTTGGCTGAATTCTATTATTAAAGATTTTCCAAGGGCATACGATTTGAAAGCCGCCTTGCTGTTGGAACTGTAGTTGTCTAATTTATGAATAGTATACCCAAAAGTGAATGGCATTTAATAATTCGATAATCAGATTAAGAAAGTGCATTGGTGTACAACGAGGATATGCACTGACTTTATGTTCACTAATAAGGAATATGGTTGTACAGCACAATAATATTCAGCCCTTTTAAGTTCCCCTAGCAGTCTGGTTGTTTATACACTGTTATTTAATTGTTGGATCGAGTGAAGACGCTAGTATAGTAATGTGCGGAGACGACTGACTAATGTTTTGATGACCATGGGTGAAAACAGCCTTATGAAAGCGATATATTCTAAAAGAGTGTAAGATGTAAGGAGCATTTGGAACATAACAGACATTCAAGGTCTTTCCAGCTGTCTGTATAGATACTGCCCTGAACTGCAGTAAATGAATGACAGATTCTCTTCCAAAAATATACAAAATAATGCTTACCGACTGCGAAAGAAAAAATGAGAAAACGTATGTTTTTTTTTTTGTTTTTGTTTTTTTTTTTTTTATACTGTGAATACTATTCTGTTGTGGTCAGGATTTGGATAAGTCTGGTATTACCTTAATTCAGTCCATTATCTTCCTTTTTATCGCTGTTATTGAAAGACTAGATGACACATTTCATTATGACTGGCGTTCATGCATCGAGAACTTCTTACATGTATAACGATATAAAATAAATGTTTGCTGCCACATCCTATCTTCGAATAATTGCCAGTGCCAGCCACTGAAAGGCTTTGAGTGCATTAACGGTTTTATCACGCCCATTAAATATCGAGACTGGTAGACATGTAAGAAAATAACGACATGAAAATAACGACATGAAAGGACATGTAAGAAAATAACGACATGAAAAGATATGTGAATTTTGTGTAAATAATGAGATCGTAGATGAATATCATTTTGTCTTAATTTGTCCTATATACCTCCCACTTAGAAAGTCTTTTATTGATCATTTTTTTTGGCAGAAATCAAACATTTACAGAGTACTTCAGTTACTCAAAAATGAAGATTAAACAACTCTAAAATACCTAGGTAAATATGTGTATAATGCTTTCCAACTTAGATTATCTTCTTCTAGGATTTATGTGTACATAGGTTTGCATCGCCATTATTCATTCATTTATGCATCAGTGCAATGAATATGAATTATGTATTATATTGAGTACGTGCTTTTTGCATACAACATATCATTAAAAGTCTGTTGTTGATTTTTCTCATCAACGTATAATAGATAAACATGTACGAAATGTGTGTACTTTTCTTAAAGATGGAGGCTGATAGTTAAATGCAACTTCCTCACATGTGAAATGATCGAGAGAGAGAGAGAGAGAGAGAGAGAGAGAGAGATTTTGCCCGTGGCATGCTGTGTTGACTTTAAGGGTATCTTCGCAATTTTTATCAGTTTTTGATTCTATACTAGAAAGGGCGTGATTGTTAATTGTTTCTGAAAAGCGGAGCATTGTATGCTTGGTTGAACCCCTTAAGTTTTGCCAAGACACTTTTATTAGATATTGTAGATATCCTGAAAATATCAGAGCAAATAGCCTGCGTAAAAGAAGATTGGCCGTACGATATTTATCCTGTTTTGCATATCGGAAAATGTTCGAACTAATTTTGTTTGTACATAATTATGGACATCTTCGCTATCCAAGGTTCCGATATGATAACCCTATCAACACCTTGGCGTATCGAGCGGATATTTCTGTGCTTCCTGTCTGTGAATTTCATTGGATGCAGCGGCAAGCCATCGCATCCAATAAAAATTAAGTTGTTCACATTTGAACACTGTTACTACATGATCGAGACAAGGAGTGCACAAACCTTTAATGGATTGATAAGTAAACAATTTTCCACTTCCGGTCCGTGTTTGTACAAATACCTTTCACTCAAATACACCTATAATGGCTTCTCTCTAGTACCCAGTCATACTTTTGATGTTAAACTTACAAAGGATCCTTTTTAAATCCATTGCCTCCACCATTTCCGGCCGATATACAATGCATCGCTGTTACACGCTATTGGTTAGTTGGAATTGCATACTTAGGGAGGCAATTCATGAAATCCAATAGATGTCGCTAGGACAAAGCACTAAAATATCTGTTTGATACGCCAAGGTGTAGATAGGGTTAACCTATCGGAACCTTGGCTAGCGAAGATGAGTTATGGACCAAATTTGATATTTAAAGGAATCTGTCCGGACCAACAAATTTTGCTCAAAACTGTTCTAGAACCAACTCATTGGATAGTATCAGAAATTTAGTACGGACCTAATGATGTTTTTAAACTTCTAGCTGTAGTAGATAATGTGAGTGTTCCATTTTTTCATGCAGTTTGGTTCAAACCAAATGTATTATTTGTAATCTATAAGGGTATCACACAGGGTACGGAGCCAACTTTATTGTACCAAATCAGTTGGTCTGGACATACCAGGACATTGGCGTGGATTATATTTTGTATGTCTACAGGCCCATCGATTTTGAGAGTCCAGATTGTTAGTTATATTGACCATGTAAAGGCATTTGTTTCCAGTTATTCTGTTCCTTATTTTAAATCTACTTATGACCATCTTCGCCCCCAGTTGTATCCTGGTAAAATACATCCGTTAGAAATGTCATTTAATAAGACTGAATTTTTGAATTGTCAGCACCGCATCGTTCAGTTATTATTACGTACGATTCTAATCCACGAGGGGTTTTATTTGTCTTCTTTTCTCTGACTCGTTGATATGTATGTATTCAAGCTGATCTGAGCTAGGTTCCATGCCTAGCGTATAAGATATTTTGAAGACATTAAGTGTGTAATACCGATCATATCGGAAGATTGTCAAAAACTAATCTTCTGGTGAGCGGGACCGGTTTAATTTTAGTGACAACATTGTTCATTGACGAAGACTCGTGCACATCGCTTCCCGGATAATGTTCAACTAACAAGAGAATGAGAAATTACCAAATTATCTATAGCATAACAGATAAACAGATCAACATACCAAACAAACATAGATACAAAACAATATACAATTTTATTTACCAACAACATGAACTGGAGTCTGTACAACGATAACTTTGTACGTTAAGAGGCTTTAAAACCTGACCGTCGCTTACCAGGTATTTTCCAATGGTTTGTAAGAGCTAACTAATAGGTCAAAATAACATATCTAGGTGACCTGGAAGTAGAGTGAAGAATAATGGTTATTAGAGACCGCTAAGTGCGATGCTAGTGGCGTTATTATTATATGGTCTTCTCTCTCTCTCTCTCTCTCTCTCTCTCTCTCTCTCTCTCTCTCTCTCTCTCTCACACACACACACACACACACACACACACACACATGCACTGAGGAACGAACGAATGCGTGATAAAGAAATAACAGTACGTTAAGAATTTTTATCTTAACATATGTGCAATACTCACGTGTATTTACGGTAACTGCATTCGTGCGTTTTTGTGTACATAGGTCCCCATAACAGCATAAATTTAGTGTTAGTCGTCTAATTTTTATAACGCTACCGTAATATTCTTATTTCTGATATGACCCAGTAGCTAGCCATTTATTCTCAAACGCAATTCAGTCAAATACAGTACTGGTATCGCTGATAGCCTGAAAGCCCGATATCAGCTTCCCTAGCAACAGACTATGAAATCACACTTTATTTTACAATCCTCACTTGAATCCGAAATAAACGCGTGGAGATGTGATGGCGGCTAAGGGCAATAAACCAACTATGGGATAGTAATATCCTTCGTATAAAACACATCGCAAAGATGATGTGATAAAGTGACGATCGCGTGTCGGACAAGCATACCTCGACCAGAGTGCGTACCATGCCAGTATCCACTGACAATAGAACACATTTTTGTCGAGTGTCCAACTACACCCAATGAGACAAATATTTTGATGCGAACTCGATAAAGAAATTGTATGCTGATATACCACCTGAGAAAATCATGGACTTTTTGAGGGAATGCAGTTTAGATTTTGTTTTAAAAATTGACCATATCCTTTAACAATTTTACATGTGATACTTCTATCTTTCATACTATATACATTACGGAATTTTTAGTATTTTTACTTTTATCTTTTCTCTTGTTGTGTTTCATGTTTACATTTATTTGGAAAGGTTTATCTTCTAAAGTTCATATGCAATTCTTTATTTTACAGTTTTCGAAGCAAACTTCTGTTGGCATCATATAGCCATTATTGTGCTGAGGTGCCCTAAACACTGCATATATGTATACATATTCATAATATAGAACTGTCAATTTTAGCGTTCTATAATATTGATAGTATCAAGTTCACACTAGCAGATGTCTGATGGTAGTACAAGGCCATTAGTTAAACTCAAATAAAATAAAAATAATTAAGTTGTAAGCCATTTCCTCAACTACTGAATCTTCGGAGATGCGATAAACACACCATAATAACGTGAGACTTAAAACATGACTACCACCTGAAACGGAAACTATAAAATTCCACCTCACAATTATAACACAAGTATTTGTTAATTCTTTGAACAAAATAAATGATGGATCAAAATTACATTGTGATCAACTCAAAAGTTTCTTGAAGGGTGATCATGTAGATTTCTATGATAGGTATTGTGTCAAAAGCTTTAACACCCCACCCCACCCCCCAAAATATTATACATATTCCTGGACCAAATCAATAACACAAAAAGTTATTAAAACAGCTATTATTCAGTATTACTAGAATCATTGCCAGCTAACAATGTGTTTCAGGGAGACGCTGCAAAGTGTACATGACAATTATTTATAAACAACAAAAGAGGGATACATTTAACAGATTTAGTGTCAGTATGAGAGATCAAGGTGGTAATGTAATTGATTTTCATGGTATACCACCTGCGATGTGTATTTGCGTAAAATAAATACTGAAGGTACAGAATGTTTGGACATATATCACTTAGAACTCCAAGTAAACCTTTAAACATTTAAAGAAAAATAGATATTAAAGATTCATGGTAGGTCAAAGGATTAACGGAAATCTACTCTGCAATAACCGTATTGTGTAGGCCTGTCAAATGAGCTGATGTGGCATGTAAAAGATTTGTGTTGGGAAAAGTTGATAACCAGATACTAAACACATTTGTTGATAACAATTTGAACGACGTCGTGACTTCGGGGAAGAACTTGATAATAAGTTAACTTCTTGTTATGAATATTTAATTTAATTGTTTGTTTGTTAGTTTTAGATGTTTTAAATTCCATTACATGCTATTATAATATAACATTGTTTACTGGATTTGACATTGTCTAGAATTGATTTTTTTTAAATTTTATAAACAACTAATAATAGAAACATTGTATCTAGTTTCTGACCTTGTTCCAAAATCAGTGACAGTTTTGGTAAACAACTTTTTTAATTATTATTTTTATCTTTCTCAGAATAAGAATCATTAAGTTAAGTCAAGGTCATACCTGGATTACCTCACAAAGTAGCATGTATCAATTGACACAAACTTCTATTTGTTCCAGAGGAATGAACTTTGACCCTCATCCGGAAATTTGTTTTGCGTCTTACTAAGTCGTATAACTTGTTTTTGATAAAGGTTTGTTAGTTGGGACTAAAACAATTGTGCTGTAACATCTGTAACACTTTGAGTTGTGTTATGTTGTGACCAGTTTGGGTTGAATTTCTATTTTCTTGAAATTATTGAATTCAAGTGATTCTTTTCCCTGGAAATACATAAGTGCTCTGATATAATTCTTGGACAAAGACATTCACTGGAATTTATATTGAATTCGAAACTAGAATAAAATTTTCTGTGATTCAGCAAGAGACTGTTGACACATCAGGACTTCGCTGACCACAACAGATGTCATCGTCTTCCATTTCGGATTTCATCGGGACTCGAACTCAGTTTCACTCAGGAGGTTTTATTACTAGGACTTCTATTTTAATTCTTGGATGAATTTTTGGATTGAATTCGTAAAACCGTAAGTTCTTTTTTCTTAATTTTCACTTGGTATTCTAGGGAAATAAATTATTTGTTAAATTTTACAAAGCTTGTTGTCTTCACACTTTTCTGTTACTTATTTTAAGAGCATAGACTCGTAACACTGCTACTGAACTGAATGGAAATGAAGAAGCTAGTAAGACATTAGAGCTATAAAAGCATATGGTTGAGAAGACACTTTGTTTTAAAAGCTCAGAACTTGTTCAAACACAGATTTAATGCGATACATTATTTACTGCTGTTCATTCACTTCAATCAGCAAGAGAAAGAGCAGATGATATACGTTAGACAGTTTTTACAACCGATCAAACAAACAGTTACATGAAAGCATTAGAATATGATATGGTGAATGGTTTTGAAAATTCCCATAAAAACCGTGGCACTCTGCTGTCTCAGTTGGAGAAGCTAAAGAGAGATTTGAACAACGAACTCAAACAAACAAAGCCATGAAGAGATTTGAACACCAATAAATGATTTAAGCATACATCTTATGGTTTGGACGACAAGATCGTATCTGACACTAATATGTTGTCAGAGTTAAATGAATGATTTCACAGAGATAACCAACATGACAGACGATGTAAAACCAAACCTAACCTGAATGAAAGCAATCTCAAAGCAATAAAAAAAACTACCTCCTATATATTAATTACATTGTTGAATGATAGAATCAAAGCGGTAACAGATGTTACATTCACCGAGTTTTGCAACAAAACTGCACGCTGAGGTGGAGCAATAAAAAAAGGACAACAGAGTATTTAATGGGTTCATTAAAAAGTGGTGAAACTGTAGCTATGGCGCAAGTCAGCATTGATGAAATAGACAAAAACATAAAACGAATGAGAAAATGTAACTGACATGGAGAAAACTGTTATTTGTACATATGCATTCAAAACTTAAGTACATGCAAAGACATTTGCGTTAAGTGGTGGCACTGACAAGAATAACTCTAACATAGATACTGCTCAAAAAGACTAGCATTAAGTGGTAACACTGACAGAGTTATCATCCAGATTTAAAAACCAAAACATAAGGGCATCAAAAGCTAAATTAAACATGAAAACGGATGTAAGGAGCATTACATTGGGACTTACAATGGATGTATCTAAAAGATAAATCTAGAAAAACAGAAATGAGTCTGAGGACAAACCGAAACTAATGCCTAGATGTATAGTTGCACTGTACAGACATCCGTATGTTTTTGTAATAACTTTTACAATTGAATTAACTGTCCGTATAAAATTTGTGAAACTGTTGCTAAGAGTGTTTAAACCTGTGCATACATCCCAGACATTAGTTAACATTTACGGATTTAACTATGCCCCATCACAAAACACACAATTGATGCTTCATACCATTAGCCATTATAATGAAGAGGTTGGGCGCATAAAAATTTTTTTCTCAAGTAAATTGGTTAAGATCTAATTTGTTAAAAATCATTGATATTTACATTTGGTCACATTTAAACTACCAACGTCCTGTTACGAATTAGAGCTCAAAGGAACTGGCGGACATTCTTAACAGTGTAAGAGTGAAACATACTACTACACTGAAGTGAACAATGTTTTCTTTTAAAACTCACTGGGTTCAAATTGAAAAGTGGAGACTTCTCACAATCTAAAATACAAACTGGAAACAATATCAAAATGCATTACTTTTAAATACAACAAATTCCTACAGCAGCAACCATAATTGGAGAAGAAATAGATCAAAGTTTAGCACTTTCATTGCGCAATCATATTTTCAAGTTTTAAATACTAATGGCTCTGGTGAGGAACGAATTCTACACGAAAAAATAAGGAGAGTACCAACAAAAGCTGAAGATATCCAAACAATGAAAATTGGGCATAGATGCTTGCCTACTTGAATGAATATTGAAAGGACAAGATTTGGTTACTCAGTTCTAGAACAAAATGGACAATGCTTTCAGCCTTTAGGCATTAACTAATAGTGATAATGGTAGATATTGTTTAAGCGATCCACGAATGAAAAACAAAGGCGACCTGAAAGAACGATTCTGCATTTCAAATCAACAAATAACTAATGAATACATATTAAATGAAAAACTGCTGAATGTTATCATGGATTTTGCTTGCAAGTTGAAATATTATTTTAGCACAATATGTAGCTAAGGTGTCAATGTACGGTAAAAACATAACTCCAAATAAGCAGGAGAAGATACCTTAATGAGCTAAATATCTCAAACACAGTATTGCATCACTCACACACACAGCAGTATTAAACCAAAACAAACGATGCACCTCTGTGAACGAAATTTTAGCAGAACATTTGATGAGTGTACCTGGTCGTTGTTTTTTGCGTGATGTTTGACTTGATGGTTGGCGGAGATGCTAACAATACAGTGGTAAACTATTTTGGTTAAATGACCGTGAAACTCATAACCATATGATACAGAAGAATTAACCTTTTTAATTTAAATGACTAAAACATTTTTTGGAATACAAAGATTTACGCTAACCTGTATCAGTTAGAACAAACCGTATTTAGCACGGTGTCATAATTGAAAAATTGTACTTGAGATCAATTGCTGGTAAAGCAATTAAAAAAAACAAACTGGAACCGAATGTATAAAGTTAATAAGGAATCCACTTGACGTTCAGATACGGAGAGCTCATAATACCGGGAATTTTCTCACAATATACTTTCTTGATTATTTCTCCTAATCAGAATTACATGGATTCCAAAAACTGATCCACAGCGCGAAATTGTGCGGTAACTGAGGCTAAATTTACAAAGGAAATCACATTCCAGAAGAATATAACTCAAAGAAGAAATGAATTTTACATTCCCTGATAAACAATATTTAATCTTGCGTCCTCTTAAGAATTTCAATTAAAATAATTTGATATTATTTCCCGCCAAATGATTCCAACCCATCAATAAAAGAACAGAAACACATGTGCAGCTGCATCAAGGCAAACTCGCTGCAGCTACATGCGTATCATACAGAATTCACACAGCTAATAAATCCAGTTCATCACAACTAGAATAGCAAAATTTAGTTGGAACGACAGAAACACAAAATCACTTCATTCCAAGCCAACTGGAAAGTTACTTCAAATACAGTATGATATGACTCTAAATTTCAATTTTAAGTAGACCAAAACGAGATTTCTTTTCAAAACAAATGACTGAGTGCGCGATACGCTACAAGTTCAAAGGTCGCTGTGCGTTGATATGTGAGCATGAATACTGTTATTGAGTATTTCTTGAACTACAGTTGTGTACTTACTTGGGAATGCAGCCGAAATTTAAATGACTTTGTTTCATATAGTGTGTCCTTTTTATTATTCAGGCTTAGGTAGAAAAGCAAAATGAGTATATAATAAAAAGCTTACACCAATTATAGGGGAAAATATCAACTAGATTTCTTCTTTTAGCAATAATGTCCTCCTAGCGTCGTGCAGTATAGCTCAGAAAAACTCGTTCATATTTTCCCCATACAAATGCAGTAATCTATAAATATTATATTATATTATATTATATTATATTATATTATATTATATTATATTATATTATATTATATTAAAACCAATGTTAAAGTACGTCGACATTGTTATACTGAATCAACATAAATGTGTGATCCGGTACAATCCGGATTTTTTGAATGTCCCGCTATGACGTCACAATGAAAGCTACGCATGTTGATAAACAAATTCATACGACATACTCTTTCCTTGACCCAGTTTAGTACCTGGCCCCCATGTAAAAGTCCATAGCGATCGATAATTTTCATCTGTAAATTTCCTAAAGAGAG